>JAOPHQ010002883.1:20000-151008 GCA_030340625.1 Merluccius polli
ATTAATAGAGTCTCGAAGTCACACACTTACGCACAGCGCAGGCGGAGGCGTGTTTCATTTAACGTAACGTCAGTAACGCCGCATTTGAGTGGCGTTAATTAACTTCCAGTGAACCAAATAGTTAGCGCAGTAATTACGGTTGCATGACAATGACGGCGGCAAAATATACGAGAAGCATCTCGCTGCGGCCTGCGGGAAGGCGGGCGAGTCCATTCTGGGAAGAAGAAAAACACGTCTTTCTTGAAAATACTTGAACTAAATACGTCCTCTTGAACTAGCAGCTACTTATGTGTACAGCGAAAACGGAGAGTTCTAAATACGATAACCCTAACCCTAACCTAACCCTAACCCTAACCTGACCCTAACCTTAACCTAACCCTAACCTTAACCTAACCCTAACCTAACCCTAACCCTAACCTTAACCTAACCCCACACACGCACGATCACAACACACCCCGGACTGACGACCGACGGTAGGGGGGGGGGGGGGGATTTCTGGGAGATTGTACATGATTATATACATATATATATATATATTAACATATTAATATATTAATTAATATATTTACGATCGGGCGCAAGTAATCCCAGAATCCTAGAATGGACTCGCCCGTGATGTGGGCGGGGCGTGATGTCACGCCCCGCCTTCCCGCAGGCCGCAGCGAGACGTACTTGAAATATACACGTGTGAACAACAGGTGAAGCTGCGAGCTGTGAAGGAAGCAGCTCACGTATATAAATTAGTAAAGTTAAATCTTAAATTGACTTTATGATTTTTAATGCAATACATTTTTACTTCACCGAAAATGGTTAGCGGTAATGTTCGCTAATGAAGTTTACTTTGGAAAATACGACACTTCAATATGTCGCTAATCCAATAAACTGCAAAGTGAGGTTGACTGACGACGCCCCTCCACAGACACTGCTGACGGCGGACTTTCCAGACCTTATGAGCGAGGCAATAAAACGAGCGAGGCGATATTTTATCATTTTTGGTTTTAACCAGACACCCCGGCTGAATGTGATGTGCAGCTCACCAGTACTCCTGATTGCGCTTGAGATTTAGGGTGATTTCCCACTTGGTCCCTCTCAGCCCTCCCAACAAACTCGTTTTTTTTTTTGCGCAACACAAAGAAGTCGGACCCTTCTGAATCAAACCGTACTCAGACCTCCTCGGGAGGCGGTCGAGTACGTTTCTCTTCGAGTCCGGTTCGCTTCAAGTCCACTGTTCTTCTCCTGCAACAACTGAACTCTCACACGACTCTCGAGATCTCAGAGTGAGACTTCTACTTGAGTGAGACTTGGTTAGACGCAATTACAAACAGACCGGATCGAGCCAAAGGTGAAGACAAAGGTTTTATTTCTCTGTAGGGATCCTTTCCATGATGTTGTCAGACACTTATAATAATAATCTGAGCCTGTCAGTGGCACAACAAGCGCTTTTAGAGGACGTACGTTGACTATCTCTGTGGGCTAATTTAACAACAGAAAGGCAAGTAGAGCAGCAGCCATCTTGTTCCAAGTGAAAACTACCCATAATTCAAAGCAGCAAAGGTCTAAACTCCAGAGGAACTCGTGTGAACAGAAAGAGGACTGAGGCCCCATCAGAGCTGAAGTGGACCAGAAAGAGAATCGAGTCCTCTTTCAAATGCACTGACAATGTGAACGCAAAAAAGAACCGAGTCCCTTTTCTGTTGGTCCGCTTTCTGGTCCACTTTAAGAGGACTGAGTTTTAGTTTGTTTAAAAAGGACTCGCTTTTAACACCCTTAATTGGACGTAACAAATCCTTTTCCATCCTCAGAACCCTTTCTCTCTAATGGCAGAAGGGGAACGGGGGAGTCATTATCAAGAGGGCTGACGTGTGGAGAGTAAGCTGTGAAACGACACCTATCATCACTTTAAATGGTCCGTGCCTCCTGCTGCATGCTGATTGGCTGATGGAAGAGCAGGCTCTTTATCCAAAGCATGATCCAGAGGCTAGGGGATAACGAACAATGAATAATGAACAGGACAAGACTCACTCACTCACTCACACACACACACATACACACCACGCACACACATACACACACACACACACACACACACACACACACACACACACACACACACACACACACACGGGACGAAGCCAGTCTAACTCTAACTCTCTATAGGGAACTGCAATGGACTGGTGGAGACATGGGCTGCTGCTACACACACACACACTCACACACACACCTTTTATAGATGCGCTTAACATACTGAATTAGACCATAATTAAAAACGACACAGATGGAATCACATTAACACATTGAATATATACACCATCCATAATCCTCCCAGTCATATTTAACTGGTGAATGCGAATGTGAATCCAAATCTCTCTCTCTCTCTCTCTGAATCAAGAGGTACAGACACAGCATCATAAATGGGAGAACCTGATCCTACAGAACAACAGCAGGTGAACAGTGAGCAGGTGAGCATTGTCTAATGCATGTTTAATGTGAACGCCATGCGGTGTCCTAATTGATCCAAAGCTGGACAAAACAAAAGCCAGGAGGTAAGAAGGGTCTGCTGGTAGGTTAGCTGGTAGGATTTGACTCCAACTCCACTGTGGACATTTTGGGGTGAGAGAGCACATGGGATACATTGGAGCCCAGCCCAGAGGTTGTGGGTTTGATCCCCAATGTCCACAGCACACCGAGCAAGATGCCTAGCTCCTCTAACTGTTCCTTTAATGGCAACGTATCTGTACTCAGTGTAAGTCGCTTCGGATAAGTGTCTCCTAAATCATTAAATATTGAATCCTGTTATCTCAGAGTAGAGGATAGTCTGTGATGATGATCATTTAAATCATGAATGTATAAACCCTTCTCAGTCACAAACCAAACCAAGAAAAAGTACCAGACAGAATCTTTTAAATCGTGCTTTCGCTGTTTATGGTGCCTGCAGGAGGACTCATGTTTAATCCAATCATTTAACTGGAATACAATCAGAGTTGACAAAATGCGGTCGGGCACATTTTCGCCCTGCAAACAAGGTTGGCTCCAGTCAGCTCACTGAGAATTAGTGGTGGAAAAACAGATCTTTAGGCCACGTCTAATGCTAGCGGATAAAAGCTTGTTGAAAGAAGTTATCTTCCTTTTTTATTTGTGACGGCGACTCAACGCTACGTTGGCTCGGGCATCACAAGACACGGACACGGCAAAGCTGCAAAATACGTTTCTTCATTTAATAGTTTCCACATTAAAAACACATACTCAATGTTTCATCACAAGATGAGAAAACTCCTCTGCATTAATAACCGAAGCAAAAAAAAAAAATACAAGAAATAAATAAGAAATGAAAGCTAAGACTCAAGACTCCCAGGAAAGGAGAAACAGCCAATGTGATAACTGACAAAAAGCCAGGAGTTCATTAGTGCTTCCTCCGTCTGGTCGAGGTGAACTAAGGGTTTCGTCTGAAAGAAAACACAAAAAGCTGACTCATTCACCTGTAATGTAGAGACCATGCTAAAATAATCATGGAGTACATGAATAAAGCAAAATCCTCGTTCAACCCTACTGTAAGGCCAAACATTTCCTTAAAATTAGCTTAAGGTTGTGAATTCCACACAGATACCGGTGTGTCTGGTGTGAAATCAGCAGGATTACGCTGTCAACAAAACAAATAACAAAAATTGGATATTTAAAAAGTCATTCAGCCTTTGCAGTGCCTTTGTAGCCAGCCATCTTGAAAACACCATAACTGTGGTCACATAATTTAAATTTGTACAATGTTGTTACATGGATAATGACGTCATCGTGCCACCCTAGGGTGAAGGTGAAGCCTGTGTTGAGGCACGGTGACCTGGCGCCTCACCACCACAGTTGTGTTCGCTTTATTCCCATTTAGAGATTGTAGGATTTTATAAAAAGTTTAAAAAGGCTTTTCCACTGCGGCCATTTCTTTTGTCAAAACGTATTTGTAACTATCTTATACCTTCAGCCATCGGTTTTATTCCTCTTCAACATGACAGCAGGCTGCTGAACGCTCCCTGCAGGAGGAGCTTGCGTGTCATGTGACATGTCACACGACATGCGTGGGTCACATGGGACGTGACCTACTCTTGGTAGAGAACCCGCTTTTTTATTTGTATTTTAATAAAAGCACAACACTGATATTTACACGATAATACAGCAGACTGTGTATCCTTAATCCGCAAACAAACAAAAAAACAGTGGTTGTATGTCGTCGGCAACTGTGTGGAGCGGGGAATCTCATATATTCTCGAAACTTAAATCAAAAAACTGCGACCGTTTCTTTCCACGCACCATTTTACTGCACTAATTGGTTTGGTTTTCCAAAATAAACAAACAAGGACAAACATGTCAGCAGTTAACCACCGACATTAGTAACGCAAAAACAGAAATAAATAAGTCAACCGAATAAATAAATAAATAAATAATGTCCCGTCTGTACATTCTGAACTCATTGGGGCCCGGTCACCGCTGGCCTCCGCTGGGAAAACACTGCAGATGGTTGCACATGTATGTTTCAAAACATGTACATTGGAAACACATGTATGGTAAAAGCAACAGTGCAGTCCAGTCAGCAATCAGCATCAGCAAAGAGAGAGAGAGAGAGAGAGAGAGAGAGAGAGAGAGAAACAGAGAGAGAGAGAGAGAGAGAGAGAGATGCACTGTAGATAAAAACACAGAGAGAGTGCATCTTGAAGAGGCCGACACATGCAGGTTTGGACGCTACAAAACCGTTATGGTACAGTCCATTTGGCAGTGAGGGACTTGCATGACAGCCGTTGTGTTTGTATTCATTTGTTTTGTGTTTCATTTGATTTTTTTTTAGAGGGATGAGACGCTCCCCTGCCAAGGACAGCCCCACAGGCTGAGTCTGTTTTTCAGTCCGTCTGTCTCTGTTTTTTTGTCAGCGTGTGTGTGTGTGTGTGCGCGCACGTGCGTGTGTGTGTGTATGTGTGTGCAGCAGAGTCACACATTCATTCTCTCCGGGACCCAGGAGAGGAAGAGGAGGATGCTTCCTCAGCTCTGCCCTGGAGGAAGAGAGGAGTGCATGTTCTGGATTGTTCTGGCCGCAGCAATGTCCCGAGACTAAAACCTGCCCCGTCCTCTCTCCTCCTCCTCCTCTGCCCCCATCTTCTGTTACGTCTGCTGGTGGAAAAAGCCCCCCCCCCCCTCGCCCTCTGGCTCTAGTTAGGTGCAGTGAGTTCTGTCTCCACCGCCTCCTCCACCACCCTACCCCCCCCCCCCCCCCCCTCTCCTCCCCTCAGCAGGCGATTTCCTCCAGGGTGGCCAGGGTGGTCTGCAGGGGCACACTCACTGTGTGGCTGATGGACTCGGAGTGGTTCGGCACCGGGTCACAGGAAGTCTTGGGGGGGGGAGGGAGACAGAGAGGATGCTGGGTCAGATCCTTTTAGCAGCGAGACATGCAGTTTCTCCAAATATGGTTGGAGACTCTTGTTGAGTTTACTAGGTTAAAGGTGCTGTAAGTAGGATTTAAGAGCTATAATTTGAGTGCCATTTGTTAGAAATGGCAAAGCTGTCCGTCTGTGAATAGTGATTGAAATGCGCTGTGAGAATATTGTTTCAAGTTGACTGCGCCTTTCTTCCATGATTGGTTGGCATCTGGGTGGCATCTTGTCTGTCAATCACAGGTGCATGAAATGCAACACTTGTCATTGGCGGAGAAACAAGCAAAATCGTGCTCTCTTTTGCTCTTTTCTGCTCTGTCTCTTAACAACTCTCGTATCTTACCTACAGCAGCTTCAACCCCCCCTTCACTCAATGCCTGCATTAAACAATTGTAACACTAACAATAATAAAACTACCGGTGTGGTCAGGCATTAACAAGTCATTCACACACCCACACAAACCACTCATGTTACACCTGGCCACACCTGAAATTAAACCAAAAGCAAGTTGTAATTCCTGAAAATATTATAATTAATGAATATAATAAGTTATATTTTTCTCTCTCCAGAATTGCTGAACAGTGAAAGTGGTTCAGAAAAGTGTGTTTAGAAAAGAGAGAGAGAGAGAGAGAGAGAGAGATTAACAGAGAGAGAGAGAGAGAGTCGTCTCACCACATCTTCCGCATGACTCTCGTCCTCCTCATCGCTGCCCAGCAGGTCCAGGAGCCTGTCTTTCAGCACCTGAGCGGAGCACAGGAGGTGTGTGTGTGTGTGTGTGTGCTTGTTAGTAGTGTGAGTGCATGTGAGATGTCCATCAAAGTGCCCTCATTAACCATGAGCATTAACCACCAGTCATTAATTAGCAGCGGTGAGGTTGGGACTCATTTTACTGCAGGTTCAGCTCTAATCGCAGTACTAAAAAAAAATACCCCCACAACAGTGGAAGTCATAAAACTCTACCTCTACCCCCGCCCCCCCCCCCCCCCCACACACACACACACACACACACACACACACTCTTTAGGTGTGATTGCAATAACCCTAGGGAACATGACAACTGTGTTTGGCGAAGAAAGTAAAAAAAAAATCAAAACTGTACAATAAGTACTACGCTTGAAGGGACAGTGTAGCCATGGTAACGGTAAAGTGGAAACCACTCAATAGTGGCTGTCAATCATTGGCCAGGCTTTGAGGGGAAAATCATGTCCCTTTAATTATAACCCCATTGTCTAGGCTGTCAGTTCCCTGACAATTTTAACGGTCCCTTGCTGAAAAGGAATGCTAAATTAAACAAAAAACTGTCGGGGCGCAAAGTGAAAGTGAACTGGCCCGGGGAAGATTGATGCCGCTTGTGTTCGGCATGTGCGCATGCGCGGGCACCTGGCATTTGCTTGTGTCTCGCAATCAAATGGATTTCCCTGCGGTGTGAGGCTTGTGACATGTGTTTGGGAAAAGGGCATATAGAGGGAGTGTGTGTGTGTGTGTGTGTGTGTGTGTGTGTGTGTGTGTGTGTGTGTGAGGGGAGTGTGCGTTGAAGCACTGACCTCGTAAGCGTAATCGAAGAGCTCCAGGATTGTGAGAATGCTGGCACCAATAAACAGCCCCATCTGACCGCCGATGTCCCCTGATGGAAATAACAACAGAATGTTGTTGAAAAACGGCTGTCGATAAAGCTAAGGACATTGAAGATGAGGAATGAAACGTAAAAAAAAAGAATCAAGGATCAAGGATATCTTTATTATCACCGAGGGGCAATTATTTGCACAGCATTAAACCATCAAACACATAAATCAATATAAATAAAATACAATATAAAAATCACATTGCACTATTTAAAAGGCCAATGGCAGCAGAGACAAATTAGTTTTTTAGTCAATTGGTCCAACACCTTGGCAAATTGTATCTGCAGCCAGACGGAAACAACGTGAACTCCCTGGACGGTGAGTGGCTAGGACCAGGCAGGATTGACTGGGCCTTCTTCAAAGTCCTAACCATGTGCCAATAAAGGAGGTCATTCAAGGGTCATGCCTGCAATTTTGCTGCACACTTTGTCAATACCCTGTAATCTATTTCTATGTTTGAGGGTATGTGGCCTGTACCAGCTGACAAAGGAGAATTAGGACTGATTGGATAAAACAAGAATAAAACATTTTCATGAAAGCCTTGTCAACATTAAATCTTCAAAATTACGATAAACGTTCATGATGCTGATGGGCTTCCCTACGCACAGCATCCACCTGAAACTCAACGGTCAGCTTGTCAACAATAACAAGATATTTGTACTGCTGCACAAACTCAACAGCCTGATCATTAATCACCACATGAGAGATAACCGTAGGATTCTTTCTAAAAATATATTGTCCAAGAAGGACGACTTGCACCAGTCTGTGAATTCCGCCACTACAGGGCCGTGGTCAGGGTCATCACTGCTGAGAAGAGACGCGATGACAGAATCGTCGGTGAACTTAATGATACGACGCCTCACGTATTGGCTTTGGCATGCCTTAGTGTACAAGACATAAATTAAAGGAGGCAAAAAAAGATCTGGTGGAGGAAAAAAGAACATGATAAAACACCATTAACCTTCACACGTCGCGACCTTTCAGTTTGGAAATACATCAGCCAGCATATCAGGCCAGGATCAATGTTGTGGATGCTCACCAACCTCCTTGCTAAAATGTGAGTCTGGATACAATTAAAAGCTGAGGAGAAATCAATATTAACTAAATGCACTAAAGTCTTGTTGCATCGTCAACCCCCCCGCCCTGTAAGCAAATTGGAGCAGGTCCAAACCTGCTTGAACTGTGTTCAGGAGCCCATCCTTCACAATCTTCTAAAATGACTTCATAATAAGAGAGGTAAGCGCCACAGACCTGTAGTCGTTAAGTCGCTTTGGAGATGTATTTTTTGGCACAGGTACAATGATGGAATCTTTCCAAAGACAAGGAACCCTATGGAGTTGGAGTGACAACGTGAAGATAAAACAGAATATATCGGCCAGCTGTTCAGCACAGTTCTTAAGTATACGACCTCCAATGCCATCAGAGCCGGGACTTTTCCCTTCCTTTAAACCCTGGGAACATTTCAGGAACGTTGAAAGTCTTGCCCCTATCAACATGCACACTGTTCTGCTCAGGAACAGTGGTTTTGAAGACTGACAGCTACTCACTAAAATCATGGACATTAAAATGATTATAAAAAGTATTGTCAAGGTCAGGCTTGCCATTAAAGGAAATTGGACACTCCTTGGAATGCATCCCCATCATGGACTTCACACCCTCCCATGCAGGGCATGAAGGGAAGCTTAAGTTCCTTTTTAACTTGTTTCTGTAGTTCCTTGTACCATGACATATCCCCTTGCTTAAGACTGATATTTCACTGGTTAATTGCGTTTTTGACAGATTTGGAGACCCATGGTTTGTGGTTTGGATAAATGGAAATGTATTTTTGGGGGATAACTTACGGAGTAATTTACCCGTCACTGTGGAGTCTCTGGCGAAAATGTGGCGAAATGGTACTCCGAAACCTTCGATTTCCAGATCTGAATGAGAGTTTTGTTCTTTGAGCCATGTTTCCGTGAAAGCAAGAAGATAAGTGTTGTTATACTCCGTCACACACTTGGCATTTGCCTGAAGCTCGTCAACTTTATTGTGGAGTGACTGAACATTGGCAAGGATGACTGTGGGAAGGGGTATCCAACAGTGGCCCTGTCTCTTGAGCCTTATCCTCACACCTGTGCAGCTTGAATGCCCAGCTCCGGTTCCCCACAGAAGGATCCGGCCGGATGATCTCCGCAGGAAGAACTGCCAAGGGACCTACGATGCCCACACCGGAGTTGGGCAATAGCAGTAGAAACTCACGGTCATACTGGAGATGCTCCCGGTACTCACACAATCCACACAAAAAGTGGTATAAAAGCGCCAAAAGGAGTAAAAAGCTTGTCAACCTGAGTTGAGTCATCGTTGTTGCTTCTGTCACATGCATATCAGTTAAAAAATAGGTAAGTAGTGATGATAAAATCAGTCAAACCGGTAGTTTATCTGTGATTCATTCATCTGAATAGATGAATAATGATGATAGAGGAGGGAAAGAGGTGAGAAAGGAAAGAAAGAAATAGAGAAATGAGATAGGTAGGGGTTGGAGGTGAAAAGTAGGGTGGAGGTGAGAGGTAGAGGTGAGAGGTGGGGGTGGAGGTGGGAGGTAAAGGTGGGGGTGGAGGTGAGAGGTAGAGTTGGGGTGGAGGTGATACGTGGAGGTTGGAGGTAAAGGTGGGGGTGGAGGTGAGAGGTGGAGTGGAACTGAATAGAGGTGAGAAGTGGTTGACGGAGGTGGATATGAGAGGTGGAGTTGGAAATGAAAGGTAGAGGTGAGAGGTGGAGGTAGGATGTGAGGTGATGGTGGGAGGTGGAGGTGAGAAGTGGTTGATGGAGGTGGATATTAGAGGTGGAGTTGGAAATGAGAGGTGGAGGTGGGATGTGAGGGGGTGGTGGGAGGTGGAGGTGAGAAGTGCTTGATGGAGGTGGATATGAGAGGTGGAGTTGGAAATGAGAGGTGGAGGTGGTGAGAGGTGGAGGTGGGGGGTTTGGGGCGATGGGATTAACCAACCTAGTAAGCCTGCGACCTCGTAAGCCTTCTTCTGTTCGATGGTCTCGTAGTTCAGCGCCTCGAAGAACACGTCCAACACCAAGATGTTGTCCCTGAGGGAGCCCACACACAGTGTCGTGATTCAAGCTGCATTCTGCTTAGATTACTCCTATTTTGTTTTAGTGTTCATATGTTTACAGGAGACTCTGCTATATCTACTAAATCATATAATAATTATGGTTATGGTAGTCATGGTTGTGATAATAATCATAACATTTTCTATTATTTATATTCATATTATGCCATGGCCCGGGTGAATACTCGATTCTGATTGACTGGAGAGGTGTTGATTATTTTTCGATAACATGCACGGCTATGACGTGATCGTAACATAAGCAATCTACACCGTTTTAAAAATGAATGCGCTAAACGAAAAGTTAGTAACTGTCAACTTGGACTGGACTCGGATGGGACTACGCTTAGAAAGCTTCCTAAATCGTTACTAAGATCGACTCTATTTACAGGGGTAATAAGGTAACGTTGCCAGGTTGTTACTAAGGTTGTCTGTATTTACTGGAGTAATAAGGTAACGTCTAGCCTGGCAAGCCAGACCCACATCAGAAAGATGTAAGGTCTGGCTCAGCTCCATCGGCAGTGTGGGCGGGATAAACGGTTGTCTTTCAAGTTCCCTCTGCACGCAATAGGATAGCGCTACAACCAATCAGAGCAACGAAGAAGGTGACGTAGTCAGAGCGACGGCTCTGACTACGTAATTAATCAAAACTCAGAATACATATTTCTTTTCGAGGAAAGACTTCAGTGCCGTTCTTTGTTCTTTTCTCAAATAAAATGTTAACTTCAAGTCTTGAAGAGCCGCGGCCAAAGCCGAGTCGAAAGACAACCGTTCGCCAGCAGCAGCAGCCATGTTTACCTCTAACACGGAACCGTCGCAACTCTGTCGTCATGGTAGCCCGGCTTTCGACTCCACCCCTCACGCTGTGATTGGTCTGACATACTTTGTGTTTCCAGCACCAAAAAGCCGATGGAGCCGTGCTAGACCTACCTAGCTGCCAAATAAATTTGCTGCCGCTAGGGGGTGTCTAGAGTTCTAGGCTAGTTAACGTCTGCATTCCATATGAATCTCATGTTAACTGACATTAGGCATTAGTCAGACCCAGGCATAAGTCAGACCCACATATTTCTCCGGTCATTTGCCGTTTGTTTACAGGCACACACAAAGTAGTGTGAGCTAAAAGTTGTACTTTTAAGACAGAATTACCCCAAAATATGAATCAACACCCTTATATTTGTATTGATTTGTAAATGGCCATGGTATAAGCAGGACATCCACTCCAAGGTGTGTATCGAAAAATAATGCACTTCGCGGAGGCAAACCCCCTCCGCTTAGCCCCTGCGATGTGCATTATTTTTCAATACATGCACACCTCGTCGTGGATTATCCCTTCCTCATACCACAGTGTTGTTGAATACTTGATTCTGATTGGCCAATAACGTTCCAAGGGTGTGCATTATTTTTCAATAACCGGACACCTCTGCCTTACAAATCAATGCGGTACAAATCCAACATTAAAAACAACGGTCAAATACTATCGACCAGATGTTTGTGTTACATACATTGTACAATGTACATCTGTTTACATTATGCTACATTTTTCACTCTGGTGGAACAAGTCGCAGGGTTGTGTCTGGTCTGATCCAATCACAGGACACTGCCGGAGGAGGAGAGGGGGCGGGGCCTCACTGACAGTTCGGGGGGGCTCTTACGTGATGTACTTCTCTGACTTGTTGAACCTCTTCTCCAGGTAGCGAGCAGACGTCTTGCTGGGGATCTTCACCATGGACAGCTCCTTATTGTAGCGTGTCATGTTGCAAGGCGTCCGACACATACAGCTGCTGCTCTCCAACGCAGACAGCTTGGCTTTGTGGGGGGGAAGAGGGAGGGAGTTAGTCAGAGGGGTGAGCAGGGCAACGGTAGAGGTGTCACCTCTGTCGAATGTACCGTACATCTCAGGCGCGACTCGACACAACTCGGGGCATTTAAACTGGTAATGAAAATGCTAATCATGGTTTGACTCGGCGCGGCCAAACGTTCCAATAGAAAGGTGCTTAAGTCTGGTCAGGGCTCAACATGGACCTGCTGCTGGTAGTGGGAGCCTGAGGACAACTAGCCCAGCGCCAGCTAGAGTCAGCTGGCTGACTCTCGCTGCACACACACACACACACACACACACACACACACACACACACACACCCACACACTTCCCACACACTCCTTCAAAAAGACACGGCCGCTTGATCCTTTTTAAAGCTCCCAAACGGCTCCATGTATGAGTCTTTTTCACGAACACATACACACCCACACAATGCTCCCTCCCTCCCTCCCTCCACCCCAACACACGCACACTTACACGCAAGAATCTGCTAATATACACGCTACTCCGGGGTATGACGTGCCCCTGCTGAATGGATCAGCAGAGGGTAAAGCGAATGCGATGTTGAACAACCTTATCCCCCCCCCCCCCTCTCACACACACACACACACACACACACACACACACACACACACACACCACCACCACCGTCCTATGGTGAACTGATAACCCGAGGCGACACACAGTCACATAATTGCGATAGCGCGTGCGGGGGGGTCCTCCCGTCTCCCTCGCTGGGTGCAGGGACAAGGCGTCAGTTGGATATTTTATGTCTGCTGAGCTCCTTCTCTTTTTATTTCACCACTCTCACAGGGCTTTCAACCCAACACATAAATAGCCCAAATAATGCTTTCTCCCATGCCCTTTGGATTACTTTTCCACACTTGATGTACAACCATTTAATGCATTAAGTTAGAGGGAATGAGAAAGCGTAGAATAAATAGACCGACTTGTTTTTATTAAAGTGAAGTTGTTGTTGACACTGCCAATGAGCCTGTTTACAGCAAATCTGCATTCTTTCACGCGCCATTAAGCTTCCATATATATTTCATATTTTTATATTTATAACACCCAGATTATTTTTCCCAGCATCGGTTTTCACAGAAACAGACATTAAAGCATTCATGTCTGCATAATATTGTGTTACTTTGTATTGTAGTACTTTTGAGTTTGTGAATTCCAATACAACTTTCTAAAACCTCAGAAGAGTCCAACCTTTTCCTTAACATGTCTGCCACATTGGATCTGTTTTGGATGTATGTGCGGACGTGTATTTAGGAGGATGGATTTTACTCTAGTTCCCCCCATACACTTTGTATATATATTACTTTTAACGATAATGGGCGTAGCTAGGTCTGGCGGGACTCTCTAGTAATCAACTTCAAAGAAGTTAAGTGCTGAGACTGGATTTCACCCCCCACCACCCCAGCCTCCACCTGCGTTGGTTCTGCTCTGTATTGTATGTTATCTACACAATGGGTCGAGGTATCTGATTTATCCCATGGGGGGGATTGTATCGTGCTCCCTGTTGTCAAATGTTATTATGCTGTATCTGACATCTGTATGTCATGCTTTACATCCTAAAGCAGGGAGCACCCTAAAAGAGTGGAACCATACCGCCAAGTTAAAGTGTATTACCATTTAATGCAATAAATGTCTAAATATAGACATGAGTGATTTCTCACAGAACTATAATTGGAGCACAAGTGGAGGAAATTAAAGTGTTGTTCAGACCAGTGTCTGTTACACACACAGTCTGAGACATGTATAAAATACACAGTGACAGCTGTGGAAAAGAAAACAACAGCCAATTATCCCAAGACATCCATGATAGGTTAATACTCCTGCCTGTGCTCGTGACCAAGGCCCCAGCAGACCTGGAGTTGGCTGCTGGGCACTGCTCCTAGTGCAGCGAGTGATGGGTTGAATGGAGAGACCACATTTCACTGTATAGTACTTGCACATGTACATGTGCAATGACACACAAGGAATCCTCTAACTTCTCCTTGAATTTGAATATAACTAATTTGACCACATCTTCGCTGGAGCTGAATAAAATGTGAGCACACACGTAGGTGTTTTTGAGTGTGTGTGATAAACATAATTGTTTGAGCCCGAAATAAAGCCAATTACTGAGCGAATGTGTGAGAAAGAGCGAAGTGAATAAAGACAGCAAGTGCATGAACAAAAACAGAACAAGAGGAGGAGGAAGATGGAACACTGTTTGAAATAAACGGCAAAATCACGCGTTGTTTTTTGTGCTATCCGACAGCGGTGGTTCTGAGTTTCGTGTGATGGTTTGAAGATGGAGAAGAGGTGAGGTTCCCGCCTGTTTGCTGAGGGGGTTGTGGGTTCCAATGTGAGCGTGTGCATGTGATAGTGGCCTCGGTATTGCTGTCTCTTTCTGGAAACTGAGCGGCATCATTGGGTATGTTGGGGCACACAACAGTGCACTGCTTTTTTTGCTGCAGTACAGGTTAAGGTTCTTCAACCATTTTGAAGAGAAGAAAACTCAATATTCTTGTGAGTGGAAAAGTAACGCTGATGTCCAACAAAAACGCCACGGATGGATAACCTTGACCCGACCCGCACACACACGCACGCATGCATGCACGCACAACACACACAACCCAAACACATAACACCACAAACACTTTTCGATAAATTCAATTTAGATAAACCCACAAGGACCCCATCACATCTGATATTCATGGCTCTCTCGGTGCGCACGGCTGTGAAGCTACGGGTAAATAAAGATAAATAAAGTAATATATGAAGGCAACTTAATGAGATGGATCGGAAGGATGAGGACAGAGACCAGAGATGCACTTTTTGGAACCAAAATAGCTTGTTTTCGTGCCCACTTCTCAGCCCATTCAACCATTTACCCATTCTTCTGGAGACACACAGACATCCTTGAAGAAGCTGATGGACTCAATTACGGTTACAATTATACTCTTTTTTTCTCAAAGTGGTTGGATTCAAAGTGAATCCAGTGGTTTCGTGCGGCGCAAAGTGCACGGGATAAGCGAAGTCTGTGTTTTAACTTGAATTTACTGACATTATCCCCTGGATATGATGTCAAGGCTCTGCGTAACCTATGCGTAATGTATTAATAACAATATGTTCCTTACCGCATGCTGTCATGCATGTAATCCATCTAATCATCTTTTGAGATTTTGCTCTTCTGATTGATTTGAGCTTGCTCTTTCTGCGAATGGGTCTCCATGCTGTGTACGAAGATGAGCCTCCTGAATTTGCACCCAAAATGCTGTCAAAACTTTTATAATTGCCAACCCAGCCTCCATAATTCTCGACCGGGAAAAAGGCAGAAAATGGCGCGGAAAACACAAAAAACAACCCCAAATCACAGAGATGCCGATTCACACAGGACTAATATTATCACATGACCTCTGTGTTTGGCAAAATATGGTAGGTAATTTGCGGTGGAATTTTGACTTTACAAATTACAGACATGGCAGATTCGCACGGGATTAAGATCACAGACGACCTGCGCAATTATTACAAATTACTAGAGGTCCCCAGGTAATACTAGTCCCGTGCGAATAGGGCTTAAGTGTGTTTCTTCATGACATACATTGGCGAGTGAATAAAGTTGCATTTCAAGAGAGTGGACAAGCCTGCATGTCTATTCAGCACTCAAGCAGGGAGGGTTAAAGAATGCAGGACCCCCAATGTAGTCGTCTGTATTTAATACTTCATACATCGGTATACTGTACATCATGGAAATACATTAATGTGCTATTGCAATGGTCATCATTGTATAACATGCCTGCAAGTAAAAATAGATAGATGTATTCTACCTAAATGTACTGTTCTACTTAAAAACATGCATACGTGTGCGCTCGCGTGTGTGTATTGTGTCTACTCACCAAGGGCAGGCTCAGCACAGTCTTTATACTGCTCCGGTGTGCAGAAACTGGCATCACCTAGAAAAGGTTTTGAAGCCGGAGGGCTCTCATTAATCAATAAGCACTCTGGACTCCAAAGTATAAACAAACACAGTTAAATTAGCCCAGAAGCCTCACCACCAAGACCCCCATACCCCCCAGAGGGGCCATGCATCATGTTGATCTGTACAAGTACAATGATCTATCCTAGCAACTTTCCCTAATTTCTGTTGCTGCATTGTGTGTGTAAGTATGTGTGTGTGTGTGTGTGTGTGTGTGTGTGGGGGGGGGGGGGGGTGTGTGTGTGTATGTGTGTGTGTGTGTGTGTGTGTGTGTGTGTGTGTGTGTGTGTGTGTGTGTGTGTGTGTGTGTGTGCGTGCGTGCGTGCGTGTGTGTGTGCGTGCAGTCCATAAACCCCAGCCCCAGTATTGACTGGGGTTCAATCAATAAGAGGTTCCTCTCGGTTTTGATCTGGCAGAAATACTGCGAACCTTGCATTAAATCGCTCTCTTCACCCAATCGCTCTGTCAATACAAGAGCAGCTGGCTACCACCTACATGACTTGTTTTTTTGGTTTGTTCTCTGGTTCAACAGGATCGTGCGGAAGAACACACCATACTAACTCCCTGACCTCTTTTTACCACCCACTTGGTTGTTTGTCTTCTTCGTAATGCTCTTACATGGCCAAGCTCAAAAGCCCCCAACAAATGTTGGAGATGGGGGGACAGAACAGTGTTTTATTAGTATTTTAGGGGTTTCCCCTGGCATGCGAGGGGGCTCATTTACTTGGCATGCGAGGGGGCTCACCTGGCATGTGGACCATCCTACAGTTGCAGTTCTCCACGATGTAGCGGGTCTCGCAGTCGATCCTGCAGGCGGTGACACTGTACGCCGGGAAGTAGCCGGACTCCAGGGCCTTGGATTCACACTCTCCCCACGGGGGAGGCAAGTAGGTCAGCTACGCAGATGAGGGAACACACCCCCCGGTCACTCTCTATACTAACTCTGTAGCGCTCACACACACACACACACACTCTCTCTGTCTCTCTCTCTCTTTCTTTCTGTTTCACAATCTCCCATATTCTCACTATCACCTCTATCACTTCGTCTGGGTCTCTGACTCTATCTCACACACACATTCTAGCACACACACACACACACACACGTAAGTGCCGTTGAGCACGTCATGTTTGTGTCCTTGCTATGCATCTTTAGGCCCGTTACCCAGAATGCATCCACATTTAAAGAACCAAGTTAAACTCCCCACCACTGCACACTCTGTGGTGACCTTCTCTGGTTACAGCAACGCTCACATGGTTGTTCCTCAGGTTCACCAAGGAAAGTGATGACGATGAAGATGATGATGACAACAACAATATAATAGAAATATTAGGGCTGCCCCCGACTAAAGATTTTCATAGTCGACTCTTAGTCGCCATTTGAAGCCGATAGTCGACTAATCGTCGCACTTTTAATGTAATTATTTCTTTTTCTTTTTTGGGGCATCAGAAAGTATTTTGATTTCCAGGGCGAGAGTGTTATAAAAGAAACACAGTTAACCTTGTGCTACTTTACAGATAATACAATACCGTCATAATCAGCCTTAAAAATATCATGTTTACAAGCACACGCACGAAGCGGGCCGCCTATTAACGGCATGGACAAAACGGTTCTGGACGAGGAAGGAGACATGAACTCTTTTAATAATCGTATTGGTAACACTTTACAATAAGGTACGCAAAACGTGGGTAGTTACTGAGGAACGAATGAGGAACGAATGAGTAACGAATGATGAACGACCAGGGCCCTAACTGGGGCCCTAACGGGGCCCTAACAGGGCCCCCAGTTAGGGCCTGGTTGTTCATCATTCATTACTCAGTAACGAATACAGTAGTCCCCTAGTCTGTTTACCAGTAACTCCTCAGTAGTTACTGAGTAACTGTCACTTAGGGCCCCAGTTAGGGCCCTGGTCGTTCATCATTCGTTACTCATTCGTTACTCAGCAACTACCCACGTTTTGCGTACCTTATTGTAAAGTGTTACCCATCATTCGTTACTCAGTAACGAAGACAGTAGTCCCCTAGTCTGTTTACCAGTAACTCCTCAGTAGTTACTGAGTAACTGTCACTTAAGGCCATGTTAGGGCCCCGTTAGGGCCCTGGTCGTTCATCATTCATTACTCATTCATTCCTCAGTAACTACCCACGTTTTGCGTACCTTATTGTAAAGTGTTACCATCGTATTTAACCATATAACTGCACACAACTTTATTTAAAAGCAATCAAATGGAAAACATGTTCGTATTTGGTGTCCGGTGCGTGTGGATGTGCGGCTCCTTCGGCGGAGCGGTTCATGTTAATAGCGGAGTCCGGGAGGGTTCACCTTCACGGCGTAGTTACTAGGGATGTGCGACTATCGTCTTAAAAAATACAAAAGTGTTTTTTAAAGTTAGAAAGATATTAAATATTCAACCGATATTCACGCCCCGAATTACAGCGATCAGACACGGGGAACTAAGGACGCGGTCACCGGTATGAGTCCTGTATGTCTAGCTGTGTCTACCTGCCCAGGTGTATACCTGCCCAGGTGTATTGGTCAGTATTTCTGCAGCGATTAGTTAAATCAGGGCTTGTTGCAACCATGGATGTATTCGGTTTGTGATGGTCATGCCTTGTTATTTTTACGTTTTACTTTTTGCTCGACTAATGAAAACGTATTCAACTCCGTCGATCGACTAAGCCGACTATTCGACTATTAGGGGGCAGCCCTAAGAAATATTAATAATAACAAATAATACCAAATAATACCAAATAACAAATAATAATGTTAAAAAACACGACAGCCACCATCAAATGTTGCTCTCTCCTCTCATGGCTGTGAAACACAGGGACAGCAGGAGAACACTGGGACCATCTGCTCTAGCATGCAGGTATGAGCTGCAACACACACACACACACGCACACAGGCAAGCACACACACACACACACACTAACACACACAAACACATACAAACCCACACACACACACTCGCTGACACTTCCCTGAGCAATGTGGTCCCTCCTGCCAAAAAATGACAACAGCCAGCCGGGTAAAATCTGTCTGCGCCACGCTTGTTTGCCACGATACAGTTAGAAAACCGTGTTTTCTCCCAGTTGGTGGTCGCTTTGACGACGCCCCCAGTGGCTCTGATATTGGAGAGAAACAGACAACAGAGGCAACAACACCCCACCCACCTGTCGCTAGTTCACAAACACAACGCCGGGGTCGACAGAAAAAAGCCGCCGAAAGCGTTTTTCCAGGGCCCATGTTAACGCGCGTCCGCAGGGGACCTATCCTCCTCCTGACGGACGGGAAGATACAAAGGGACCAGAGCTTTCTGAGTCCTCCCAGGGTCCCATCACTCCTCTGCCCACTTGACTTCTGACCTCATATAAAGAAGAAGGCCTCTCAGATCCCAGGTGCCATTACTCTGCAGTAGTCACACCATCACAGAGAGGCCGGACCTCAGCTGTCTATACGCGGTCAGTCAGCTGACCTGACTGCGGTGCATTTAATCAGGGCTAAAAGCGCCCGCGCCCCAGCGCCCCCAATGAGGCCACAGACAGAGATTGGATCTGACAGGCAACTGGCTAACTGGCAAACAGTACAGAGACCCAATGTGTTACAGTCCCCAGGAGTCACTGACCACTGTAAAGTCTCGGCCAGAGAGCCATAGCTGGGATGTGGGCACTGGAGGCGGCCATGAGGGAGGTCAAGGGGACATCATGTTCCTATCTTCCTTTGAGAGGAATTTTTAGCAGCTCACGTTGCTTTCATCCCCGGGTTGAGAGAATCGCTCTTCCTCTATCAACAAAGTTTGAGCTACGCTCGTAAGGGCGTGTGTGCCTGTGCACGCGCATGCGTGTGCACATTTAACACAGCATGTGCGTAAGTGTTCATCTAGCCCCCCGGTGGGCTAGATATAGACTGTCCTCAGCTCACTCCGTGGAGTCAGCAGCCATGTCCAGGTACGGTGGCCGAGCCCGCTCGTTTAAACCCACGTTCTGAGTTAATTCTCCCAGCCAGGCTGATTAGGGCGCATAACAGACCTCTCTGACCAATCACCACCAGCATTTCAATTTGCTCTCTCTCTCTCTCTCAATCCAAACGTGGCTCTGCATCCAAAGCATACCCAACACCTCAAATTACCCACCCACTTAACCCCTGAGCCACAGTCGTCAGCAGCATTAGAGACCTCTCTAAATCAGCCCTCAAGAGTTTTTCCCCTTGAGCAAGACAAACAGGGACTCTGCACGAGGGGGGGGTCTGGCCTCTACAAGGCAGATGAGATGCATGCGGTACGATGTGTGCGCCGTGCCCAGCTCCGCAGGAGGGCACTATTTCCATGTGACACTGCCCCCCCCCCCCCCCCCCCCTGCTTGTCATCTGGCAGGAACAGGAAAAGAAAAAAATAAACACTCATCTACACTCATCTGTACAATAGTCTCCCCTGGCGGCCTCTGTGTCAGCATAACATCACAGCATGACCTCAGACAATCGATTTGGTTTTTCTGAAGCAAAAACCTTTTTTCCTCATAAATCCCCAGGTTTTGCCGAGATTTCTCCTCTATCGTCCTTTCAACTATCTCCTTTTGTGCATTTGCTTTGACAGTACATGGTTGCCAAAGTAACGGTGACCTCATTGATATGCTGCAGACAGAGACCCTGTATTAATCTTGGCCAAAAACTGTCCTCTCCAACAAGGGCAATCAAGCCAAATCTCTGTGAGAGACAGGGAGAGAGAGAGAGAGAGAGAGAGAGCGAGACCAAGAGCGTGAGCAAGAAAGAGAGATGTGGCATATGGACAGACAGGCAGACAGATGGATTGACACACACACACAGCAAGACAGTAGAGGGGAGACAGACGGGCGGAAGGGAGGGAGGGAGGGGGGAGGGGAGTGACAGATTGACAGATGAATCCTGACCGTTGATAAGTATCTGAGGCGTGAGTCAGGGACAGGAAATTTTACCGCATGCACCTCCTCCCGGTGTGGCACTTCTAGAAGCCTGGGATCAGAGCGGGGTCCAGTCAGCGGAACAACCAATGTGAGCTAGATGTGTCCGCCGTCCCCATGGAGAGACAGTTTGCCGTTTGAATTCGACTGCGGGCCGCTGTGTCGGTCGGCCTCGATACGGACGTGCACGGCTCTGGGGGAACGGTGCGTTGGGGGAGGAGGTGAGGGGAGCGAGGGTGGTGGTGGGGGGGGCACCTCTTCGGGCAAAGTCATGGCCACATACAGAGGAGGAGGTCACACACACACACATAGATATATATATATATATATATATATATATATATATATATATATATATATATATATATATATATATATACTGTATATATACACACCGCACACAGAGAGAAACACACACACACAGAGGAACACTCATACACACAGAAACAAACAATATATATACAAACCTACGCCTAAACCTACACGCACACACACACAGAAAAGCAAATACACATGCCCACACACAACCACCCACAAGCACACAGTAAAAACCACACACCTACACACAAAGCATGCACACACTATTCAATGTCAAATCAAGAGACTGCTTGTAACTATAGTGGACACAGACACAGATGTGCAGACACAGACAAAGACAGACAAACAGATATACAAATGACATTTCCTTCTTTTATATGAAAAAAGTCATGAATCATGTTACTCATCTCACACAACAAAAGCCAGAAAATAACAGAAAAAGAGGGACTCCATAATGGGGGGTCTTTTTCTGATCATCTCTCCTCTGTTGTCACTCCACGATGGGAGTGTGGATGGGTGGGGGGTGGTAGAGCTGGGCAATATATCATTATTATATAGATAGCGTAATATGAGACTAGCTATCGTGTTAGATTTTGGATGGCGTAATATCGTGATATGGCATGTGTTGTCTTTTCATGGTTTGAAAGGCTGCATTACAGTAAAGTGATGACGAAAATGAGAAAATGCTGGAGGATTTTCGAGCGCAGGACACCTACCCTCTGCTCCTGCGTCGCCACAAAGGTCTGAAAGCCCGGGGCGACGCCGAAGCCCAACTCATGGATGAAGGGGGGCTCTGCCTGGCTGTGGATCTGGACTCGCACGCCCGCCTCAAATGCTGTGTCCTCTGAGAGAAAGAGAGAGAGAGACAGAGAGAGAAAGAGGGAGAGACAGAGACAGCGACCAAGAGTGACAGAGAGAGAGAGAGCCCTGTCAGATTGATTGTCAAGAAAGAAAAAAAATCACAATAAAAAACATCACAAATCTACACAAAGATAAACAGACGCACTAAGGCATGTGCACAGACACAAGCCTTTTTGAAAAAGGGGAGAAATTGAAATTCCGGTCGGGAACCACCTCGGCTCAATGGATTCCCAGCTTAGATATAAAATTATGCTGTGACTCCTGTGGACGTTGGGGTCTCAACCCGGTTAGGATCGATGCACCGTTGAGGGACGATCCAGGAGTGATATAACAAATACAAAAGGACTTTCATCTCGCCACTAAACGCAATGTAATTTTGACCTCTCTCTGTCTCTCTCCCTCTCTTTCTTACACACATTCGATGTATGTACGGTTTTTGCTGCTCCCACAAAGTGCCTCTTTGTCTTAAAATTCTTACCTCAGATGTCTAGAATATAACTTCTCCAAAATCTGTGTCTGTGCTTAAAATCATGGACCGCATGATTTCGACAGAAGACAAATATTACACAGAAGTCCTGCAATAATGACGTGACCATGATGTACTCGGTGGGGTTTCAACTGGTCTTGTCACTGCGGAACAAGCCACATTTTAAGGCCCCCATGAAACCGAAGTCAGAGTGCTATTTGATTCCACATATTTACGTATTTCCGGTAAAAACACAAAGCTAGGGAGGGGACTTGTCTCGGATATTGCTTGGCGTTTACAGTAGCCAATAGCGCTGAATGTGCCGCCAGATTGACAGTAGCTAGCAGCTAAACATGGAAAGCCTGCACCTTTGCCAAAGAAGACAACCTTGATGAAGTCGTTAGTAAAGTCATATACGTTCGAGCCGACCGGCAGTGCTGCTGGTGAAGGAGTGACTCATCCCCGCGATGGAGCTGAAGCATTTTCATTGGCTTAGAATTAGTAGTAAAGGTCCCGTGCAGGATGAGTCATTTGAAACCGTTTTACAGGAAGAGAAAAGACAGAGATTTTGATGTAAAAATACTAAAAAATATATTTTTTTGACATCAATTTGGCATATGACATGTGGCAAATGAACAATTACTAAAGGGACATCGGATTAACACTGGGAAAATGTATTATTCATTTTATGGGGCCTGTAAAGAGAGGGCTGTAATTCCCTGGATGCAAGTCTCTGGCAATCACGTGGTCCCACGTTTAGGTCAATGGCCTTGACTACCAACTGTCTGGAAGCCCCGCTATCTATATTCAATATATATTCATAGCTGTCAACGTTGGGATTTGAAAATAAGGGACATTTTCTGGCGCAATGCCCCGGGCCGTCCCACCGCCCCTACCACTGTCCACATACCCCTGACATTTAGACAAGGGTGCACACAGTGAATCCTCAAATCCTCTTTGCAACACTTTGCAACACCTTGCTTTAAAATATCAGTGCAACAAGGGTTGGGTTAACTATTTCCTACATTAAGTCACTACAATTAGGTGGTTATTAAATGGTTTATGTTCTTATAATGCTTTTATAAGAAAGGTTAACAATACGGGAGATTTACGAGAAAATGTTTAAATGGGAGGATAGCAGGAGAGAAGGGTTAAATACGGGAGAATCCCGGGAAAAAATGGGAGGGTTGACAAGTATGATATATTCAATTTCTTTATGACATGACTTCTATCTATTCCAACTTTTTGTTTCGTTTGACAAAAATGGGATGAGTTTTGCATTTGCGTCAGTTTAAAAATGTATGGGTCGAAATTTACTTTCGCCATTCCATCCTTCGGGACTCAAGATCTGAAAAGGCGATTCAACATCAGTCTGTTCTACATCACAGCCAGATAAGAAAATGTACATTTGCATTAGTTTTCCATTTAAATCGATCGGAAGAAGCATTGCTAGGGCAACACCCTCTGCTGGCCCCGCTTCAGGCAGATCTGAGGTGGTTCTCGACTTCCAATCAGATCTCCGCTCTCACGTCCAATCAGGCTTCAGCGTCTCCTGTGGCCCCTGCTGCAAGGAACACTGCGCAGCCACCAGTGTGGCGTGCATGTAGATTTGCGTATGCCTGTGTGTGTGCCTGTGTGGGTGTGTGTGTGTATGTGCATGTGTGTGTGCGTGCAGCTGGGGCAGAGCCAGCTACCACCCAATTCGCCTGTTCCAGCTGCAGCAGATTGTGTCGGCCTTCAAAGCCACATGAAACGGCACCAACGCCACCAGCGATACTTACCCCTATTCGATCGGACGGACAGTGAAGATGCGTATGTGCATGCTTGTGTGTGTATGTGGATTTCATTGTCAGTACAAAAAAGAATGTGATCACGTACTTGTCAATGAAGCCCCTCTGATCTGGGATGATCAAGAGAAAAGCATGATAGTGTGTTTGTTGTGTGTGTGGCCAAGGCAAAATACACATTGTGTTACTGAACATTTCATCAGCTCCTCCCTCCACCATTACCGGTCCTAAACCCACAAAACCCATTCCTGGTTACACTTCAATTGGCCTTACAGAAGAGAAGCCATAATTAAATCATACCACTCCCAATGCTATTAACTTTGAATTACATTGCTGATTAAACCTCGACTAAAATAAATGGTGGTTTTGTAATCTCATACCTCCCTGGGAATTTTAGATTACATTTTTTGATTCTTTTTTTTTTGCAGGAGTGAATCCGTGGGGGGTTAAGTTTTGGTGGTTATTTTGTGTCTTTGTGTATGTGTATATGTTTAAGTAGTACATGATGCATTTGGTTGTGTGTGTGCATAGCAGTAGTCAGATGTATATGTGTGAGCATGTGTGTTATTCTTCCAACCAGGGGCCGGATGAATAATCGGTGCTGCGCAGAGAAAAGCCCTCTGAAACATGCATTTTCATATTGAGGTGAGAATACGCGTATATCTATGCACCCTAGACACCACGCGTACGTCAGTGTGATAATATGGCAACACAGTGAGCGAGAGAGGCAGAGAGATATATAGTCAAATATGAATATTTTGCTCCTTAACTCTGGTGTAAAACTGCATCTCTGGTTCGAGATTAAACCCTGTGCTTTATTGTATAATACACTTATTCATATACTGCACTTGGATCCAAGCTAGCGTCTAGTGACCGCTGCTGCACGCATGCAGCTCAGCATAACAACAGTTTTCTAAATGAAAATCGGCGTACTCCGACTTTTTGCCACCTTTTTACTTTCCCTGCGTATTATAAATGAATGAAACAAACACTGAAAGAGCTAGGGCTGCCCCCGACTAAAGATTTTCTTAGTCCACTCTTAGTCGCCATTTCAAGCCGATGGTCGACTAATCGTCGCACTTTTAACATAATTATTTTGCTTTATTTTGATTTCCAGGGCGAGAGTGTTGAAAAGAAACACTGTTAACCTTGTGCTACTTTACAGATAATACAATACTGTATTGAATACTCTTTTGATAATCGTATTTATACACCGTATAACTGCACACAACTTTATTTTAAAAAAAGCAAGCAAATGGAAGAAATGTTTGTTGGTATTTTCATGTCCGATGCATGTGGATGTGTGGCACTCCTTCGGGGGAGCGGTTCATGTTAATAGCGGAGTCTGGGAGGGTTCACCTTCGCGGGCGTAGTTACGAGGGATGTGCGACTATAGTCGTGTCTTAAAAAATACAAAAATGTTTTTTAAAGTTAGAAAGATATTAGATATTCAAAAGATATTCACGCTCCGAATTACAGCGATCAGACTAATGATGGATTTCATGATTCGTTTGCGCAAATCAGTTTGCGTCGTTCAGTTCGCCAAAAAGAGTCGTTCGTTCGTTCGTTCAGTCGTGTTTCCGGTAGCGGTGAATCGTTCACTGAGTCGTTCAGACTCAGCTCCTCCCTCCGTCCCTCGTTCTGATTCGCGAATCGCGAATGCCAGCCGAGTCGGTCAGACTCGGCTCCTCCCTCGTTCACAACATTCAAACGAATCACGAATGCAGTTCTCACAGGATCAAAATGCCTAATTATGTACAGTTGTGTTTATTCTGGGCATATTTTATTTACTATTGTGAAGATGGCCATTGGCCACCCCCACTCAAGATCAAGATCCACCAAGGTGGGGGTCCCGGCCGGGTCACGTGCGTGAGAAGGAACCATGAAAGAACGAGACAGATTGACGAGACATTCAAATATTTTATTAATCTGGCATGACACAGAAAATACAAAGACAGCATGCATTTACCATTTCACTGATATTTAAATGTAAAAGGCAATATTCAAATGTGAAAGTGGTATTGTTAATGTGTCAACCATTATCATAATTTTTTTATCGTACGCTCGCTCACTAAGCCCATTTGTTTTTTTTCCAAGAAGAGTCTCTCTCATTGGCTAAAATTCGCCGAAAGCGTCCTAGACTCAACAGACAGACAACAACATACGATTGGCTGGCTCTCGTGAGTCGTGACTAGGGCTGCAACGATTCATCGAGTTACTCGATTAACTCGATTCAGAAAATTCCTCGAGGCAAAACATCTGCCTCGAAGCCTCGTTAAATTCCTATGACGCGCCTATGTGCAGGGATCTGATTGTTCCACACGGACGGCACCCCCCCGTCGGCCGTAGGTCCGCGGTGTGTTACTATATTAATTTATTAAGTAGTAACACTATTGTGTTACTACTTAATAAATTAAATTGCTTTTCCTCTTTTTCTCTCTCTCTCCCTCTTTTTCTCCCTCTCAGCACTTCCCAAAAGAGCATTTTTTTTAGAAATGCTTGATCATTTTACAGCCACATCATTTTCGTTATGCATTATTTGTTTTGGTTGTTTAAAAACGCAATTTTTTTAAATCCGATTCCTCGATTAATCGTTCGATAAAGTGCTAAATTAATCGATTACAAAAAGAATCGATAGCTGCAGCCCTAGTCGTGACGTCTCAGTCCTCGAGTCAATCACAGTCAGGGAACGACTCGCGAATCAGCGTCGCGAATCAGCAGCGCGTCAGCGACTCAGCGAACGAGACGAACGACGACGAACGAGTCGAACGAGAGCGGCGAATGAGGTCAGTTTGTTCACTTTAATGAGTCGTTCGTTCGAACTGATTCGTTCGCGAACGAGCCATCACTAGATCAGACACAGGGAACTAAAGACACGATCACCGGTATTATCCCTGTGTGTCTAGCGGTGTCTACCTACCTGGGTGTATACCTGCCCAGGTGTAAACCCACCGAGGAGACGGTCAGGCAGCAGCACTCGTCTCTATAGAGCCATCGTTTGGTCAATATTTCTGCAGCGATGCAAGATGCAGCGAGGAGTTAAATCAGGGCTTGTTGCAACCACGGATGTATTCGGTTGCGATGCTTGTTATTTTTATGTTTTACGCGAATGAAAACGACTACGCCTCTGTAGACTGACTAAGGGTTGGTCAACTATTATGGGGCAGCCCTAGAAAGAGCAATCCATTAATTGAGAAATTCATGTCATTATGAGCGTTCCTAGAACCATGTATGGTTAATGATTCGAGTTGACGAGGTGTGGACTCTAAGTGCGTTCACATGCGCACAATCTCAGGACAATTGGAACGTATCAACAGAACTGTCATGCCTCGCACTGCTTGAACATCAAAATCTGTGTAGGCAGATTTCCAACTTTCTTACTGAGCATTCATTTGGCCCTCATTGCAGACACCTACATAGAGGTCTATCATGAGGCCCCCAGAGACCAAAACGTATGCAAAAGAGAAGCGTTTCCCCACCTTCCCTCTATGGTCTGCCCACTGGTGTTGCTAGCGCCGCCTGTTGTATTCGTTCATAGGGTTCACTCTAGAGAACAGACCTCTAGCGCGAACCCCCTGCTTTGTGATTCTAATGCCACGGAGGGATGGATCAAAAGGTTATCTGCTGGCCTGTGCACACTCGGGCCTGATCCACAGCTATGATGGTAGCCCTGGAGCACACAGGCACGCACGCACACACACACACATGCACACACACACATGCACACACACATCTGTAGAAATGTAAGTATTGAGTGAATCAAACACTGTGAACAGGAACAGCATCAGAGGATTCAGCATTGGTAGATTTTCCAGCAACACATCGATGTAAGTCCTGCTCTGGCTTAAACAAGGTGTTGGACACATCCTCCGTAGCTTCTACACTGGGCTTTGATTTCCAATAGACGAGATAAGAGGGAGTACCCCAACCTGTTAGACACTACGATTTCCTCTGGCAGTGACTTCACATTGTTCTCAGTCATCAGTAACGTTAGTACTTAAGGACTTTGAACAGCCTTGTTGCCATTCCAAAGTAGACAACACAATATCAGTCCAGGACTAAACTAAACTACCAGCAGATACCTGCAGTGTAACCAA
The DNA here is from genome assembly GCA_030340625.1 of Merluccius polli. NCBI lineage: Eukaryota > Metazoa > Chordata > Actinopteri > Gadiformes > Merlucciidae > Merluccius > Merluccius polli. The sequence goes on from JAOPHQ010002883.1 coordinate 48,379, forward strand.
AATAGTTTATGGTCCGACTTGATGGCGAAAAATACCAAAAGAAATGTAAGAAATTGAACTGTACTCCATACATCAAGACTTAACTTAATTAATGTCAATAGTACAGAAACAACATGTACAGTTGGTAAAAACCTACATTAATCAAGTTACACTGAAATGTCCTCTATTTTAGCACACATGCATAATGTTAAGGAACAAAGAACTGTTGAATTGTGGATGGGGAGGCTGAAATATAAAATACCAAGCAATGAAATCATGAAAATATTACGAGACACACATTCCACCTTTAATTCCCAATCCACAATGACACATTTAATTCTTAAATTGACTTCTAATGCCCTTCCCATAAAAATGAGCTGATTAAAATCCGGTTTGACATTGTCTGGAACAGATTTAGCACAGTCCAAAGACCTGGCCTTGTAGCGGCATACATCATCAACAAACAAGCTGTGTTTTGAAGAGCACAGACCACAGTTGTTGACGTGGTGAATTAAGTTATTCAACACAGGGCCGTGACACCATGAAACCCTTCTATTTCACACTGAAACAAGCGGCTTAGACAGGGACACACCATGGTGTTCCACATTCCCTTCTCTTCCGCCCTTCTGTTGTTTGTTATGTTGACGTTGGTGACGCTGACATAAATTCAATTAAACACAGTCGCTTTCTGGAAAGCAACAAATGGTCACAGGTTAGACAGTCCAGTGTGCATATCTTAAAAACAACCTTCAGTGTTGCTTGGTAAGCATCATGTCCTTGTGAGCAAGCTGGAATAACGCGCCCGTGAAACACGTTGCACTGTGGGTGAGTTTAAAGAACTTTAACATTTGTCTCAAATAGAAGAGCCCTTGGCTTCAGCTCTGTCTTTCCCAGGAAGATAGTTTACGATATTACAGTATAATGGAAATCTGGAAAGTTTCCAGATGAAAGAGTTTGCCAGATATCCAACATGGTTCCCAGCAGTACGAAATATATACAATTGCAGACCTCGATCCTGGCCTGCAGTACAGAAGACAACCAAACAGTATTCTCCAATGAACAGACTCTGTCCGGTGTAAAAGGGTCGAACACATCCCTGTGTGTTCAGAGGTCGAACACATCCCTAGGACCCCTCGCCTCCTTCTGTCAGACAAATCCCTCCATGGTTGGCTGAAATGCGTTGGCAGAAGAAACTCCTTGCTGGAAACACTTGGATAGCTCGGAGGAGAGAATAGAACGGTGCCCAAGTAAACAGCCCCATGGTGAGCTGATAGAGAATAAACCTTCAACCTGACTGTGAATGGCAATTAGAAAGTATCTCATAAAAGTATACATTTTGACTTGAAATGCCCAATTATTTTTTTTATCGCCATGTTCAACCAACACACAAGGCCGGTGTAGTTCCTCGTTCCCTGCACGTCTCCAGGGTCACAACTGGTTCCTTTGCCTCACCACCATTTAACAAAACACTTTCAGGAAACCAGGTCGATTGATATGGATGAACATCATGAATAGATGTGGCGTGTGGCTTGTTTAAATTTAATATATGCCGACACATTTGGTCAAGAAAAGCTTCAATCTGTCAAAGACCAAGTGATTTGCACCGGAGCCAGGTTATTTCATCGCTCTGAGGGGGGTTATAGTTGATTTTAGAGGTCTACAGTCTGTACATGGTTAAGTAATGCAGACAGCATGCCATTATTTCCTTCATCATAGAGCAATCATTTTGATCACCGATCCCCCGATCAGAGGGTAACAGCCTGGTATCCAGGCAACAGACCCGTTCCCCACTATGACAACCAAGAAAGGAGTCTTTTTCTGTTGTTATCATTTTAACTGCGGACAAAACAAAAGCAGCCACAGCAAACAACCTCCGTTTGTGACCAACTGTGACATTAAATATTGAATCTATAACTGTGACATTAAATATTGAACACAAATGAAGTGTATCCTGTGCTGTTGTCCCTGGGGTGGTGAGACCACTGCAGGGCCCGCTCACATTCTCCCCTTTTACAAATGAAATCAGCCACCCTTCCTTTCTAGATCCAGCTAAACCCTTTATGCTAATAGCTAGCTTTGTAGCTTACCAAGTCTACAGCATCAGCCAATGTCACAATGTATTTGGATCACATACACACATTTGGATCAAAGAGGAATCAGAGGAGATGGTTAAAGATTCCCCTAACATAAAATAAAAGGATTACTAAGTATTTTGTCCTGGCCTGTGTAGTATAGTGGGTGGTGCTCAATGTCTATGATTTATTATACCATAGTGAGATGTTCATCTCTATCGGGCAATGATTAACGGCCTACAATATTATATTCACCTTATATCTTTAGCATGTTCAAATATGCCAAATCAACACAAATATTTATGCTGCTACTTTCTTTTCCCTCCCTGAAATAATATATGGATGGTACAAGTACAAAGCAAGTCCAAACAACATAGGCAGACTGTCTGCCATTAGTGGTTGAGCCCACTAGTTTGGTGACAAGGGCTGGAGACAGGTTGCTGGAGGAATAGAGATAATGGCTGTAGATAGGCAGCTGACTGTGTGTGTGTGTGTGTGTGTGTGTGTGTGTGTGTGTGTGTGTGTGTGTGTGTGTGTGTGTGTGAGGGTGTGGAAGTGGGTGACTCAGCAACCTCAGGCTAATTCATTCCATGAGGGGGGAGAGGACCCCTGTGCAGACAGCATGGTGACTCAAACTCTGCCTGTTCCGAAAGTGTGAATACGACAGCTTTAATATAGAGAATGGCCGTCCAAAGGGCAGCCGAACAATGTAGACTCTGCAGCTCCCTGCAAACCCACGGGTGGAACTGATCCAAGCGAAGCAAACTGATTTAGGATCACAAGCTATTGAAAAAGAGTAGGTAAAATCCATCTGGTGCACCACCACAGCTGGACGCACCGGGAGCTGGGCTGGCTCTTCCTCTTTACCCAGAATTAAACGTGATCTGTTCTCCAATGAGATTCATCCCACTCAGTGATCCCACTCAGGTTCGTGTCCCTCTTTAAAATTCGCTCAGTCTTGGAGAAATATATAATATTATATAATATTATATAATAATATTGTATAATAATATTGTATATCATTAGGATGGGTGCGTTTCAATTTTTTTTTAAAAAGGCATTGACTTTTAAACCTAAAAAAAAGCTTGCCAGTGACCACATAGACGTTTTGTTGTGCTACACATTTCTTCATTGTAGTATTCTCGTTAACAGTAGCGAACTATCAGAACATTTGCTTCTTGTGCTGCTCAGCTCAGCAAATGGCAAAAGCAAGACGACAGACTACTGTTCAGTTTTACGATGCAAACCCCACTGATAGAGCAAAAGTTGCTGATTGCAGCTTATACAAGTTATATGCATGACTTGAATACAATATGAAGCAGCGGATTATGGAAAGAGATGTAGGGGAAAATGGATATTGATATTAAAAGGGAAAAGATTTTTAATCTCAACATGTGCAGGCAGACAAATGTTAAGCCTGCCGGTGCAGTCGGGATAAACAAAGAGGAAGTTACATTGATTGGATTTAGAAGTTAAATTGAAAGAAACAGTTTCAGTTTCGGTCAATCATTTCTCACAGTCAATAATAATAATGTGGACTCTGAGAATGAGCTAAGAAGGTGGTAAAGTTGATTTCCAGATGCTGTTAAGGAGAAACCGTGACAGCCCGTTAAGTCTGAGTGCAACACAGCATCGATCCGCCGCAGCATAGATAACAGTCATCAGTACCTTCCAAATCATCCAAGACCCTTGGAGGTTATTGACCGCTGACCGGAAATTACAGCAATTTCCCTTCATGAATGAATGGTGTAAGTGAAGACCACAACTATGTGGATCTGAAGCCTCTCTCAGCCTTTTTATGTATGGCTCCTTGACGCTGGAAAGAGCTACCCTGCACTATAGGGTCTGCAGTGTCCCTATAGATCTCTGATTCTCTTTGTGTGTTTTGTTGATGTTGACAAACAACATTTGACGTTGACAAATTATCCCCCCAAAAAAGTGCCGCCCCACTAATGGTTGTAGTTTATCCTTTAATGTTGAATGTTTTGTTTGCCATAACAAAGCGTGTGGGAAATTAGTAATTTCTATTATTATTCTGTAGCCATTATTATTATTATTTTTTATAATAATAGGTTTTTTACTCTGTATGTGTGTGTGTGTGTGTGTGTGTTTGTGTGTGTTTTTGCTTTTGGTGTGATATGCTCCTATTCATTCCTTTTACCTTTAACAGTCAGTCAAGATCATGATTCTATCATTGGGAATTTATATATGCAATGGGAACAGCTTTGAGATTACAATTTAGTGGGAGGGGCACTGGCTTGAGTTTGCATGTTGAACGAAGACAGTAGAAGACTTCATTCGCTTTCAGTGAGTGATACTAATGTCGTATCATAAGGCCCTACCTCGCAGGTAGAAGTGTAGTATGGGGCTGGTCTCAGGCCCTACCTGGTGGCAGGTACTAGTGTAGCATGGGGGTGGTCTCAGGCCCTACCTGGCAGGTACTAGTGTAGCATGGGGGTGGTCTCAGGCCCTACCTGGCAGGTACTAGTGTAGTATGGGGGTGGTCTCAGGCCCTACCTGGCAGGAACTAGTATAGCATGGGGGTGGTCTCAGGCCGTATCTGGTGGCAGGTACTAGTGTAGCATGATGGGGGTCTCAGGCCCTACCTGGCAGGTACTAGTGTAGCATGGGGGTGGTCTCAGGCCCTACCTGGCAGGAACTAGTGTAGCATGGGGGTGGTCTCAGGCCGTATCTGGTGGCAGGTACTAGTGTAGCATGATGGGGGTCTCAGGCCCTACCTGGCAGGTACTAGTGTGTAGTTGGTCTCAGGCCCTACCTGGCAGGTACTAGTGTGTAGTTGGTCTCAGGCCCTACCTGGCAGGTACTAGTGTAGTATGGGGGTGGTCTCATGCCCTACCTGGCAGATGCTAGTGTAGTATGGGGGTGGTCTCAGGCCCTACCTGGCAGGTACTAGTGTAGCATGGGGATGGTCTCAGGCCCTACCTGGTGGCAGGAACTAGTGTAGCATGGGGATGGTCTCAGGCCCTACCTGGTGGCAGGAACTAGTGTAGCATGGGGATGGTGTCAGGCCCTACATGGTGGCAGCTACCAGTGTAGCATGGGGGTGGTCTCAGGCCCTACCTGGTGGCAGGTACTAGTGTAGCATGGGGGGTGGTCTCAGGCCCTACCTGGCAGGTACTAGTGTAGCATGGGGGTGGTCTCAGGCCATACCTGGTGGCAGGTACTAGTGTATCATGGGGGTGGTCTCAGGCCCTACCTGGCAGGTACTAGTGTATCATGGGGGTGGTCTTAGGCCCTACCTGTGTCCCCCCACACTGGCAGGTATTCATCCTGCTGAATGTCCAGCATGATCTCCAGGCCGTTCCCCGTCCCTCCCTTCATGGTGGTGCGGAGGCTCTTCCCCTCCTCCACGGCATTGAACATGTAGCACTTCCCATACCTGGTGAATACCTGCCAGAGAAAGAGAGAGAGAACAGAACAAGAAAGAACATGTATTTAATGTCGTGAAACAACAGACGACGTGCACTAAAGACACTCTTGAGGTGAAGACGTCCGTTCACCCAAAGAGGAACTAATCTGGAACCGCTGAAAGCACACCAGCGTCCATTTGTTCCAATCCCATGTTTTTCTTTGGAAGTTCAGGTGAAGGCTACCTGGCACACTGTGTGAATTCACAGGCATCACACTCAGTGCTATTAGAGCTTAAACAAGGACCAGCAGGTACAGCCAACATTACCTTTCAAAAATAATAAATTAAATAACAAACATAGAAGAAGCAATTCTAACCAGCATACTTTCCTTGCTTGCTTCATGGCCCTATTATATAGAAGCTTTCTACTCAGGGGACCAAATAGATAGAGAGTGGGGGCATAAAACACTTGCAATTTCCCACCTAATCACTTAAAAGCTGTAAGACCTGTCATTGCTTGTGAAGGATTCCGAAGCAAGAAGTTTAGAAACCCATTCACTTCTTTCTTTTCTTAATGTGAACAATAGCCAAATGTTATTTCTTGAGAGGTATGTGGGATCATTTGGTGGGGGAGTGTGTGTGTGTGTGGCCGAGTGGAGCATGACTTCTTGTTTCAGTAATGGCTTTCGGCTTTCCCTCTCAATTTCACCTGCTCAAAAACAAGCCACCAAATTACTTTAAACCCTGTTATGAATAATATTGTTTTAAAATTGCTGAACGCAGCTCATTTTGGTTTACACTGGCATCTGTGAGTCTGCGTGAGAGAGAGAGAGAGAGAGAGAGAGATAGAGTGTGTGTTTATGCTTGTGTGGAACAAGATGCAAACATGCAAATGAAAGGCTAGTTGTGAGGTCTCCTCCCATGCATATTAAAACACCCTTGCCACTTTCATCAATGTCTGATTGGCTGAGAGAAATTGATTGATGGAAGCCTTGTTAAAAGATAGTGCTCGTCGGAATAAATGTACAGATTCAACACAAAAAAACAAGCCGTCAAAATCGCAAGACCACAGGTGCCTGATTGATTTACCAATTTGTATACTGACGCTTGCCAAGGCCTTTACTGCTATGCTATAAGCTACATTGCACATTCTCCAGCCATCGACCACATTGGTGCTGGCCCTCTCATGGCTATTCAATTAGAGTGATTGATAACCAGGCTGTGACCACTGTCACATTTGGGGATTTTAGGTGGAAAGAATGCAAAGCAGCACATTTGTTAAGGTGTACCTCTGTGCTGTATGCCTGCCGCTGGCAGATATGGTTTGACAGATGCAGATATGAATCTGTGTTCCGTAAACGGCCAGCGAGAAATTGCCAGAGCTCTGCAAAACATAGTGTGACATTAATATTCATTTGGGTGTGGGGTTAAGCTCGGGTTTGTTTACAGATACCAGGTATTTGGGATGTTGTTGTTTTGTTGCACATGATCCAGTACGACAAGTACACGGACGCACGGGCAGATATCTGTAAACATTATAATGAAATAAAACTCATGAGCTGCCAGGGATGGTTTGGAATACGACAACTACGGTGTATTTGTCCCGAAGGAGAGAGCTTGCCGACACACTGCACAGCAATCACAGCCACATCATAGACACATTCCACCCACAAGTTCTGCTGCTGTGTGCTATCGTCCCTTCAACTGAACCAAACAATTCCCTGCAAACACAGGTGGCCTTGTTGCTGATATGCCCTCGCCAACAGACATAGCAGATTACACTTGAACGATATGCGCGCACTTGCAGACATGTCTGCCACAAAAAAGTAAACTTTGTGTTTCCGTTGTCAAGACGTCGCATCATAAGGATATCAATAAAAAAGTCACACTAACATGCAGTACATGACACTGAAGCATTACGTCATATATAATTGACCATTATTGATGTATTTTACAATGCGGCAGATATGGCTATCAGCAGCTTTTACAGATTTCAGATTCTATTCAACACTCAGGCCTTAACCGAGTAGGTAGACTTCAATTAACCCACAGGCGTTATATGTTCAACCACGTCTGTGGACATTGAAATAGGTAAATAATGTGTGTGTGTGTTAGTTGCTCACAGGCATATATCTATCTGCTGAAGTCACCACTGTGTCCTATACATGCCAGCCTTCTTGATCATTGTATTTAATTTCAGCAGAGCCTTTTCTTTGTGGAACTGTACAGTACACTGCAGCGGTCTGTGTTCCTTCATTTTTTCTCAGGTATAATGTCTGGAACGCGGCAATGGCCATGGTCAACATCCCATCGGACTTTTAGACATGCAAACAATAAGCCACTTGGTGACAAAAGTGCTAACAAACCCGTTCACATTCCCCTCCAACTCCTCTGCCCCCATATTACCCGCCCCCTCACGTCCTCTGGCAAAGATGGGCCCTGTCAGACAGGTGAAAGTAATGACTTCTCAAACCTGTCCACAAGGTATATAACCCCACACCAACTGTTTCTGTGCCAGACATAAAATGTAGGTGCAAACGATTTCTTTTTTTTGACAAGATAAGCTTTCACAATGCAGCAGGCAGGATATCTGTGTACATCTAGCCTGTATATTCCTGAGTTTGTTCCATCGAAAGTGTTTGTCAATAATGTAGTGGTGCTGCTTGTGATATGGTATGAGGAGCTGACTTGGAATGAGGGTTTAGGGTGGTGGTGCCCTAACTTGACACCAGCACTACAGATTTACCATGTCAGTGAGTTCATCCACAGACTTTGTCCTTCTCTTTATAAATGTAACTGCCGGTTTACACCAGTTGTGTTTATGGGAAGGATATCTGTGGTATGTCAGCTTGGGAATCAAAACTTTTCCGTTTTATGTTTTCCCTTGTTGTGTTATTCTGCCAGTGGGCTGGGAATGCACTTCTGTTGCCGGGGCTCTTCTGCGACTTCATTTTAAATCCAGTATGTGCCTGGATCTGTTAGGAACAACTACAATGGCATTGAAAAACTAGCTCATTCCAGTCACATATTCAGTCACCAAGAAAACGTTGAAATATTACGTGTGATATCACTATAGTTGATAACATATGTATCCAGTAGTCCAAAAACAAACATTTATAGCTGGTGTAATGACCCCATTTTAGGTTTTAACTTTGCTAAATGATGAAGTTGAGGAAAAGACTTGCAGCCAAAACTTGTTTTGTGCAGCCACAGCCGCTGTAGTTCTAATGAACCCCAGAGACCTTATGAAGTTTTAGAAGTAAATAAATAATGACAGTCACGGCCAGGAGCAAAACTAATCATTTTTAAAGTGGACACGATTGCCATCATAAAATCCTAAATCATTCCGCCACTGCCATATTATTACAAGCGCAATCTTCTTATGAGCTTCTTCGTCAAAAGAGGCTCATCATTAAACATCAAACGATGATTTTTATATGTACGCGCCACATAGACAGCAACGTTCTCATGACAAGAGGGAGCCATCAACATGCAAAGCTATTTACTAAATGTATCCTCTAGATGGCGTTTTTTTTTCATCTACAGTACATCTTGTGTCCACATGGGGGGCTTTCCGTTTCTAGCCATAGGCTGCTAGCCTCTTAGCCTAGAACTCTAGACACCCCCTAGCGGCAGCAAATTTATTTGGCAGCTAGTGTAGTCTAGCAAAGCTCCGTCCGCTTTTTGGTGCTGGAAACACCAAGTATGTCTTGTATGTCTGACCAATCACAGCGTGAGGGGCGGAGTCGAAAGCCGGGTTACCTAATGACGACAGAGTTGCGACGGTTCCGTGTTAGGTAAACAATGGCTGCTGCTGCTTGCGAACGGTTGTCTTTCCACTCGGCTTTGGCCGCGACTCTTCAAGACTTTAAGTTAACATTTTATTTGAGAAAAGAACAAAGAACGGCACTGAAGTCTTTCCTCGAAAATGAATATTTATTCTGAGTTTTGATTAATTACGTAGTCAGAGCCGTCGCTCTGACTACGTCACCTTCTTCGTTGCTCTGATTGGTTGTAGCGCTATCCTATTGCGTGCAGAGGGAACTTGAAAGACAACCGTTTATCCCGCCCACACTGCCAATGGAGCTACGCCAGACCTTACATCTTTCTGATGTAGGTCTGGCTTGCCAGGCTACTAGCCTCTCACATTCAGCCCGAATCTCACGGCCTCACATACTATTCGCCTTCCAGAGCCTTCTACAATTGGAAATACATTGCCTCACGCCGCCTCTGTAGCCAAGGCAAACAACTAGAAAACTAGAAAAATCAATGTACAAAGAATGTCATAATTTATCAGTGAAAATTGTGAGTTGGCACTATGATGTTTGATTTCTTTGTTTGGACGGAGCCATCGGACGCACCACAAGACGGCCAGTGGAGACCCTTCCATGGATTGTTATGGCAGCGTTTCCCAGCTTAATGCAAAAGCTGACGTAACGCTTATAGAACGACATTAGAGGTGTTAAGCAAGGCAAGCATTCTCATTTTAATCCCTTCACAACAAGCTCCTAATGTCAAGTGGGTTTTTTTGTTCTCACAAAAATAAAAACAAAACTCAAGCAGAAGCAGACGGAACGCTGCATCCAACATGCTCTCCTCCTCTATACCGGACTAGCATGTAATCATTAGGAAAAGTAGGCTCATGTGTCACATTGATTAACAGGTGTACAAGTCAAAATAATATCCATAGTTTAATATTATATGATGTGCCGTAGAACCGATGAACATTGATTGTTGACGTTTAAATTGATTAATCTACCACTGTACTCAAACAAAATAAATAAATAAAAAGAAATGAGCCTGCCTTCGATATTGAATGTGCTGCTCTGATAATTATTATAAGATGAATCCAATATAAAAGGCTGATATGTAAAGTATGTTTGTTGTACTAATGATATGAAAAAAAAATTACAGCCTGTTAAAGGTGCAGTGTGTAGGATTTAGTGGCATCTAGCGGTGAGGTTGCAACCAACTGAATACCCCCCACCCCCCTCACCTCTCCATTTCCAACGATGTAGGAGAAGCAACGGTGACCTGTACTGGCCTGTAAGGTGCCAGTAGGAACTAGGAGTGCAAGAAATACCCAAAAAACTGAGAAATCAAATTGTAATTTTAATTGTATTTATTTCAAGACAGGGACAGCGCACAATAACACATTAATCTTGTACAATAAGAGAATATGCATTGTGCCAGGTTCTAGCAGATTGCTATTTTCCACCTGTAGTCCCTGGACAATACGCGGTCCAAATCTCAATGAGTACTCGTGTGGGTTTTTGTTTAAGTCTACGAATGTCACTTGTATTTTATACAGTCTAGGAGTGTTACATTCACACCGGAGCTCCCATGGTTTTTACTGTACTACCAGGATACACTTCTAAGTTAAAAGTTAATTAAATGTTATATCCATTGGGAACCTTTTGAAACGTGAGACGTATCCGGTTTAATTGGGCCTTGACCAAACAATGGCTTTATAGAGAGGAGTGCTTCTGTACCATGGCTTAGCCTGGAAGCCCCCTCTCCTCGGCAGGTATACACCACTAGACACACAGGACTCTGGTGATACCAGTGATCGCGTCTTTAGTTCCCTGTGTATGATCGCTGTAATTCAGAGCTTGAATATACTGTATGTTGAATATCCAATATCTTTCCTTCAAAAAACAAAAACACTTTCAAACTAAATAAACTGCAATTGAGATGTGTGAGATGTGGGCCAGCTATGAAACATTGGCATACAAACCCATTTAAGTCTCAACAACAATATGCAATGGTGAAGGCTTTATTCGTTTGTCTGTTCTGGGCTACTGTAGAAACATGGCGGTGCAACATGACGGGCTGCGTGGACGGAGACCTACTCCCTATGTAGATATCAAGGGCTCATTCTAAGGTAATGGAAACACAATAATTCTTATTTTTAATGGGATTATACACTAATTATTAATTAATTAATTAATAAGCATACTTATGAATATTATATTCCATTTCTGCAAAGTCTGTTCCGCTAGATGCCACTGCCATACACACTGCACCTTTAACTAAATGCATTTTATTTGATCTCATTAATTAAGAAAGTTATATTTAAAATGGGTAGGCCTATATTGTTTTGCTGATGAACAAGTGTATTTACGCTCAATTATAAAGTATTTAAAATGGATTGAGTATACATTGTTTTACTGAGATTATATAAAACAAACATGAGCCTGTTAACTCACCTACATTTTTTTTGGTTCTCATTTCTATTACTTTAACATCATGTTTTCGACAGGAGCATAACATGATGTTATCAAACAAATGTCTCTTTGAAATGCTTAATTCACCAATTCAATGGGCCTAATATAATATGCCTAATATGAAGTGACGGAGAAATGTCAGTGATAATGGTCAGGAACGTTAATTTATCATGCTGTTCTCGTGGTACCTATTGTGAATTGGGTTGCGATGGTTTGTTCTTTTCAAAAAGTCGGTTCCCAGAAAAAAAGTTTAGGAAACACTGCTGTAGATCCTCTAGACGCCAGAGGTTAGAATGTCAGAGGTGTCAGAATCAGTTGCTCAAAACATTGTCAGGATACCTCATTTAGACCCGAGGCTAGTAAGCAGACCAGAGGGCTGGGAATTAAAAAGCAACGCCTTTCAACCGACAAAACAACTAATTGGTATTCACTAGTGTCCGTTGTAATTTCCAAGGAGACACAGAGTGGTTTAGCCACGATTTTGTGCCTGTACACAGCGAAGAGCGCACACAGAGAGGAGGTCGGGACATGGAAGGCACAATCATTAGCAAGGCTTCTTGTCAAGACCAAAGGTCACTCAACAGAGCCTGACGGTCACAAATCAAATGCGGAGTGAGGCGCTGTTGGCTATTGCAAAGGCTAAAGTGTAACTGAATGTGGGCACAATTGAATAAAGAAATCCATACTAACTGCTGTGTTCTATAATCGTCACATCTCCGGCAATCTTTTGTTTGCCCCGAGAGGAATCGCTGAGGTCTTAACTTTGTAAACTTGATGGACCCCCACCATTTTGAATTCATCTCAATCCTTTTCCTCCACACTTGATCCTATTTTGTTATCTTTGCTCCTGCAAGTGGCATGCTGTCGATCCCTTGCCAACAAAAAGATTATCCCTAAAAAAAAGGAGGGTTTTTTGGTCCCCATCCCCTTGTTTATCTCTCCCTGTCAGTGTGTCATCTGTCCATTCAGTCCCCACCATGGAAAGTCCCTCAAGTAACACATTTATCTCTAAAGGCACACTTTTTTTCCTAATGCTGTTGCCATGGAGACAGAGGGGAGAGGAAATGTCCAAACCAAGAGGGCAGGTTCATGCACATACTGTAGATTTGCCCTCATCCGCCACCTTTACCTGTACTTGTGATGCAACAAAGAAACACCATGCCACGTTTCCAGAGTCTACACCAAATCAATTTTCCATTATTTTAACTCAGTCATGAACGAATGAATCCGATAACACATGAGCGGCCTTATGCACAGGCAATTTTCTGGTCTGAAATGTGCTATTCAATCCATATTTAATGTATTGTACTCCCTCTATTCATTCAACTACAGCATGCAGCTGACTGTGCTATCGCCATCATTCAGATTGCGTATTTATGCAACAAGCCAATCCAGAGTCTGCGGTGGCAAAGTAAATTGCTGTATTCCTACTGTCCTCATTATAACGATGTAATACAAAGCGGTGGTGGGGGGAAGTAGAGAAAGTCCTGCCATGTTTTTGTTTCAACCAGTGTACAGCGTCCGATAACATTACACCTTAGTTGTAGCTTTGGGCTTCGCAAATGGCCGGATCCAGACTGTTGACGCAAAACACTGAACACCTCTGATTAGGATTGTTCTCTCATTTAACAAATTTAATGATAGCGACAGGCTAGAGACCCTTAGGGTAAAACCACTGAAGAGTGGAGCAGTCATTTTGGATACGGCGATAGCAAACCAGTTCTTATCACTTCTTTGGCAGTGTCGAGACTTCAAAGCTTATATTACGTCTGCATAAGCCATTTTGTGTGCTGTGGTGTTGTTTTAACTTTACCATTTTTCATTTTGATGGAATTTACCAAGCATTTAATGTTAAACTAAGACAAGGAAAGAAACAAATACATATAATAGATAATAGAGATGAGAGAGATGGCAGGAAAGAAAGGGTAGGAAAGATTAGATAATTTTCTGTGTTTACCGATAGTCAACAAGAGGAAGGCAGTCTTGTTTAAAAAACAATTGTAAGGGGTGCATTTTATTCGCTGCCCTCAAAGACGGCAGCAGGTAAAGAGCTTAGACTTCAGGATAAATAGTGATCTAGCAGATATTAAGAGGGGAGAAGGGACAGGAACTGACACACACACAGTAAGCTCACACCTAAACCCCAGTTTAACTGTGCAGATCCCCCCTTAACTTGGAGGTGTCTGATGGCCTGTGCAACTATAACCTTGACCCTATTTTGCACACAGTTAGTATTTCATTGGAGTACCTTCGTGTGCCTAATAAAACTGGCAACTGCATACATTCAAATCTGCGGTTTGTGAATCTTAAATAACCAAGCAGTGGACAGTTTTGATTATTATTACACATAACTGGCTTCAGTGAAAAAGTGACATTGTTTTCAATTACATAGAAATAACACCTTAAAAATGCAGTGCTTATGCATGTGTGTGTGTGTGTGCGTGAGAGAGGAGTAATGGAAGAAGGCAAACAAAGCTACGCATGTAAAAGAGAGATTTAAGAACCACAAAGCAGTGCAGCGGGGAAGAGCCCTCCTGCAGGGACAGGTAAATGAAAGCTTGGTGAGTGAAATGTGCCCATTGAGGAGTGTGTGTGTGTGTGTTGAAGAGTCCTGCTACAGCGTAATGGGAGACACTGTCGGGGAAGTCATGGAGCTTCTTTCACCCGAGCCAGGACATCCTCATCGATTAACTTGCTGCCTGTGATGCTCATTGTTATGTTCAGCCAGGCCTGTCATTCTCATCCCCCATCTCCGCTGCATATACACCGCCGAGATTACCGCCGAGATCATCTCTCCAATCACATCTCTCCAATCACATCTAATCCTCTTCACCCTTTGTCCTCGAAAGATCCGATGTAAATAATAATGATATAAACAGATTGCGTGTGACTGACCCTGGCTGTTAGAAACAGAAAGTTTGTTTGACTTTTAAGCGTGTTTTATGGAGAGCAACTTTGTTTGGTGTGGTCTATTGATCTGTGTTGTACTTGCTCTGTGTGTTGTGGTAAACGCCATCTAAACCTATACCAATCTCTCACAGAAACTAGGCTGTTTACAGAGCACTCTTTACCGCAACCCTCCAACAATATACACAGAGAAAAGACTAACAAACTACACAGAGAAAAGACAATTGACACAGAAAAGACTTTCGTTTATCATGTGGAATTGAAGCATCATGTATTAAATGGATGATTTGGAAATTGTCTTTGTTGTGCCTGTGTGTCAGATCTCTCATTCATAGAAATGACTGAACCAGCCTTTCATTGAATGTACTCCTTTTGCAGTTTTATTGGGTAGTCAGATGTAATTTGTTAAAATGTTCATGGCATCACTACATTGGAACCCTTTAATATATAAACATGTATTTACAAATTAATGTTTAAAATAAATGATTCATCACATTGTATTGTTATTTAATTACTTTTTGCCATTAATTGTATACATCATAAAAACTACAAGCATTTCACACGTTGACTATGAGCACTGATTTTATTTGAAGATGACAATAACATTTTTTTATCTGCTGTGGTGAATACAAAGGGTGTAGTTGAAAGTCTATCACAAAAGCTAAAACAATAATGGTTTTACAAGAAACAGGGCACATCTTTTTGGATGTGAAATGGAAAAATCTGACAGCTCTGCTGATTGCACATTATGCGCGATACAGCGGTCGGATGCACACTTCCAACGAATGACTGCGAATCGACGGAACAATGAATGTTCAGTTGTTATAAATATAAAGTCAAAAACAAGAACTTGTGATTGTTTGTATCGGCCAAAAGATTATTTTGAAAAACAGTATGAATTGGATGATGCTCTCTTGATGAGGGCGGGGTTTAGTGCCAAGTGGGCGG
The DNA here is from genome assembly GCA_030340625.1 of Merluccius polli. NCBI lineage: Eukaryota > Metazoa > Chordata > Actinopteri > Gadiformes > Merlucciidae > Merluccius > Merluccius polli. The sequence goes on from JAOPHQ010002883.1 coordinate 63,882, forward strand.
CCAACCCACCCTCAGCTACTCCACTGGAGGTGGACCACTGCAGTGTAATCCATCATGGTGCAGTGGGGGCTGTTATTTTGGTCAGTTTGATAAAGGCCACACGGCCAGGCTCAGAGGTGCAAGCCAAGTCAAGCTTGAGATCATTAACTCTACTGTTGTTTATAAGACAACCAAAAAAAATAGATGAAAACATTTGGTTCTCATACTGTTTGTTAGATGAGTGGTCCATATTTTTGGAATGGGAAAAGTGTTTCAATTGAATGGGAAATGTTTTAGCACCTCTTCATCTCCTGATCTTTAACTACTCCCCATTCCATAGTTTCCCTTGACCTTCTCAACCATACTAATTCTGGGAAACTGATGCTTGCTACAGAGGACCAGGCCAGGAGTGGCATGTCCTTTTATACTGTATCTCCTAGGCCAGTCCTTGTCAGTGCAGCCAGTGTGTGTGTGTGTTAGATGTCTAGATAAAGTGCTGGAGACCACCACCTACTCCAAGGCTCATTAATCACACCACAGTCCTCTCATTCATTACTTACAAACCTGTGGTCCTCAGTGGGCGCTCCGCACCGCCCTACCTGTCTGCCCGGACCGGGCTCGGACATGACCCACGTAACGGGCTGACTAATGGGCGGCGGGGTGGAGGTACTCTGTCAGCTACTGATCGCTTACAAATACGAATGGATGCAATGTTAAGCGCACCGCAAATGACACCGAGGCAGAGGACATTGCTGTTTTTGCTTGCCATGATTACGGTGTTAAATGGTTTCATTTTTAACTACCGTGGACACGGAAAGTGATCAATTCCTCACCTTCATGGGAGAAATGTTGGCATTTTGCTCAAGGATAATGCCTTTTTTTCCCCCCAGAAGAAGCCAAGAGTTTGAACCAGTAATGCTGGGTACACATTACAGGATAATTTGCCAGATTTTGTGCCCGATTTCGCCCCCTAATAGGTGGAAAGGTTGTTTTTAAAATGTGTGTTTATTCACAAAAAGGGCTCCGACATGCCAGCATTGGCTAATCTGATGTCATAATAAGACCGATACCTGCTGAAAAGTTCACCTGAGGGTGTTGTTCTGAGTATGTCTATGACGAGTTACATAATCAAATTTGTTTATCTGTGGGAAAGTCAACATGACGGATCATGAGTGGAAAGAGATCCCCGAGGCTGCCATGTCCCAGAATATCTCTCCCTAACGCGCACCGAAGGGTGTCATACGTGACATCACATGTAACTAACAAACACAATCTAAAATTAAAACTGAACACAGTCCCAAAAGGTATTCACAGCCCCCGCAATTCGCAGGGGCTGCACGTCACTTTGGGGGTGGTGAGAATAGTCTCCCCTAGTGTTTTGGAGTGAATCAGTCATGGTTTGAGAGTAAATGCCGTTTATATGTGATTTTGCGCCCCATGTGGGTGAAGTGGTGCCAAGCACTTACCTGAGTACTGGACACTGTGATAAGTGGAATAAGCATACCTAGTGTCAAGGGTCTGGCACCTTTTGAAATGGATTTCTGCAAAACCTTTTTTATCCTAGGAGAGGAGAGGGCTCTGTCTTATCTCTTTAGAAACTAACGTTATATTATCATGTCCAGATCAATTCAAATACTTGTGAGTAATAGCCTAGAACTCTAGACACCCCCTAGCGGCAGCAAATTTATTTGGCAGCTAGGTAGGTCTAGCACGGCTCCGTCGGCTTTTTGGTGCTGGAAACACAAAGTATGTCAGACCAATCACAGCGTGAGGGGCGGAGTCGAAAGCCGGGCTACCATGACGACAGAGTTGTGACGGTTCCGTGTTAGAGGTAAACAATGGCTGCTGCTGCTGGCGAACGGCTGTCTTTCGACTCGGCTTTGGCCGCGACTCTTCAAGACTTGAAGTTAACATTTTATTTGAGAAAAGAACAAAGAACGGCACTATAGTCTTTCCTCGAAAATAAATATGTATTCAGAGTTTTGATTAATTACGTAGTCAGAGCAACGGCTCTGACTACGTCACCTTCTTCGTTGCTCTGATTGGTTGTAGCGCTATCCTATTGCGTGCAGAGGGAACTTGAAAGACAACCGTTTATCCCGCCCACACTGCCAATGGAGCTGCGCCAGACCTTACATCTTTCTGATGTGGGTCTGGCTTGCCAGGCTATGTGAGTAAAGCATATAAACAAGAAACTTTGCACTTACCTGATAATGTCAGCACACCTATTATAATAAGCACCGGCTAGATGTGAACAATGAAGCAAGCACTGCTGACCATGGACTCGGGATTATCATTCGCCGAAGACCGCGTGAGATTAGTTTTATATTCAATATTCGTTGATAGTTTCCCCTTCTAACCTCAATAGCTTCATGTAAACGGAACCAATTGTTTGCAGGTTAGTTTTATATTGTAGAGGAAAATGCAGCCGATGTTTCACAGTGTGCAATTCAACAGCTTCAGCGGTTGTGACGGAATCGCAAATTATCTTTGTTGAATATCAGTCTAAGTAGCGCTTCACTATGGCAGTGTGTAGGAACCGTCATAAAAGGGCTATTTACGTATATTCAACTTGCAATAACTTTTTATTTAACTCAACGCTATGATCAATGATTCTCCCTCTACCTTTCACAACCATTGGATTGCCACTAGCCTATGTTTTATGTATTATATAATGGCCATTATTACAATTGGTTTTTCTAATAGCTGTCAGTTTTCAACATATCAAACTTCAAACCACCTCTTAACTATTTCACATGTAGTTTATGAGTTTTAGTGGCTGTTAAAAGGCCTTAAACCAGACGTCAGTTAAATAATCCCTAATTATGACTATTCCTTGCATTTTTTTCAATGGCTTTATCAATTCAAAAGATAATATCAAATAACCTCTTATATGTTATTCGCTTCCTTTCACAACTTTCACAGCTGTTTGTCAAAAAAAGCCCTTATTAAATGTCGTTAGATCCCTCAGGACACAGGTCAGTCGTATTGCCTTAATTATGATGATTTCCTGTTTATATTTCCAAAGGCTTTTTCAATTCAAAACATAATCAAACAGTCCTGTAACTTCACGTATCGCACAGTAACATTACAGCAAACGCAATCATTTGATAGGAATATGCAAGGAAACATATCTGTGAAATAAACCACATTTGGAAGATCCATCTTGATATAAATATAGTAGGTATTCCACATGGACGATTGTTTTCTTCTTACTGAAGGCGGGCCTTACTATGAGGGAGGTGATGCACGAAATCTGTTAATCTCCAAGACAACTGACAGATTCCCTCACAGAGATATTAGATAAGGTACATAATATTTGGATAGGATTCCCAACGTCATAAATGCAAGTTATTTTATCGTTGAAAATGTCCTTACCTTGAAGTAAATGAACACTAATCAATAATTGGAAGAATGAACGACAGCTACCTATCCGTTAGCTAGCACCTAGTGGATGTACACGGTCACCCAGTGGGAAGATGCATGGGTTGGAGGCAAAGACCTTTTAGATTGTTTTGGTATTTGTGTTATGTGATTTTACTGTACATGGGTGGTTGTTGATATAATACATTTTTTGTTCAATAAATGTCTAATTGTTTTAAATGTTATACTTTTCTTATGTTCAATCTCTCCCTATTTCCTCTGCTCATTACTGTGCACAAATGTACTGTATGTCCTGCCTCAAGAGCCCTTCTGGTGCTGGCAGACACATAGAAACCTCCCGGCAGGGCATGCTTTGCGAGCGCACCAAACAATTTGCAAGCGGAAATGTTTTTCCCGCACCTGTCTTCACCTCCACTGCTGCAACTCCATCCTAGGGGAAACAGTGGATACAATGTATGTATGTATGTATGTATGTATGTATGTACATACATATGTATGTATTCATTTGGTTTGGATACAAGTAAAAATTATAAAGATACAAACATACAAAATACAAAGATGACAATTGATTTGGTCTTAGTAGTTGGAATCAAGTCGTACAATCAAAACCAGAGAACCCGGACTCTGCGGTGTTCATAAGACAAACAAGTTGCTCATTAAAGATGCTGAAGATGTGCCAAGACTCAATATGTCAGCAAATGTTTATTGCTGAAACCGGCTCGTTAGAGACGGCTTTCTTGGAATGGAAAAACAAACAAAATGATAACTCAATACAAGAAACAGATGTTTCTGCCAAGAACTTCAATTCATGCAAATCATTCATCAAGTCACCAAACAAACAAAACAGCTTACCTTACAGTTACTATAGCAACTCCACTTCACACTAAGATGGACCTTTAATTAACTGTCGCCACAGACTGTAGCTTCCCCGCTCCACACTACCAGGTCTCCTATTTATTATCCATTAGGAAATATTATTATTACTACTATTACTACTCCTAACAACCAACCTCACTTTAATCTAATGCCATAATTATCCTTAAACTTTCTTGTATCAGTTTTACGTATGTGCATTTAATCGACAAAGGACTTTTTACTGTTTCAGAGGTTTTGTTGATTACTTTCCAGTCTAGGGCACTAGCTCTAGTAGTGAGTTACCAACAGTGAATTAAACTCTGAGTGACCATGATCTCATACAGCTCTCATGGAATGGGAGGTCAGGCTTTTAAAACCCAGCCCACATCCCAGGACAATTTAGCGTTGCACGTTGCGGTCCTTTGTAGTGAAAAGTCCTGACACCGACAGAGAAATCAATGGCCTAGATTTGACAAGAGGGTAGCCATTTTCAAATTGCAACGGCTTAAAATATTGAGCTCTGGCATTTTTTTGTCAACAATTTATGCCCTTGTCTTCTACATGTATATCATGTGGGAATTGGCCATTCGTCTTCTGAAAAGCACCGGCAGTACAGTCATTTTTGTCAATTACAGGGAGCTCTAGCCGAGCCTGCATAGCATCAGGGGATTTTAAGCAAAAAACACATTCAGGAAATCTGAATAAACCTGGCAACCAATCAAACAGTGAGGTAGAGTTTAGAACGTAAACAATAAAGTATTGCGAAGACAGCAACTAGCACCCGTGCTAGTGCAGCAGTGGGAACCTGCTGTGCAATGACTGAGTTGCTGTCAAATATGTTGACAGAAAGGTTGAACGTTTAGAATTGATTAGCCCTTTATTGTCTCCCTTAGGAGAAATTTGTCTTGGGCTTTCAAGAAAACAGGTGATGTAGCAGCACACATCCTCTCCATGTACACACAATATGTGCACTGAAGCCAGCTCAAGTTCAAAGATGTGTATATGTGTGTTTGTGTCTGACTGAGAGACAGAAAGAAAGAAAGAAAGAAAGAAAGAAAGAAAGAAAGAAAGAAAGAAAGAAAGAAAGAAAAATACGCAGGTGAAAACCTGCAGCTGACATATTTGAACTGCCTTCTTTACATTTGGGATTTATCTAGAGCCATTGGATTTTCAGTGGCAGTTGAGAGAGAAAGAGAAGTACCAGGAAGAACAAGCTTTAAAAACATGATGAAATGAAAAAAAAAAATACATTTTTGTTTGTTTGGATGAAAGCATGTTAAATCATATTCGGAGCAACGGTGCTCTGTGGTCCTTGGACAAAGTTTTCCCTTAGTAGGTAAAGAGATGGATAAAAGAGCTGCTTGATCCCAGACCAGCAAGGACAGATATAGTGGGGTAGAGGTGAGTGTATTTTGTAAGACAGATCACGGCTTCAGTAATTTAGATTTAAAGGGCCCCTATTTTACCACCAGGTGTGATGTTGATTAGCCATTACAAGCCAAGTCAAAAACAAGTGGGAGTGTTCACCCAGATGTATAATGGATATATCAGCCTACCAGTTGGTGTCCACTGGATAGGCTGATCTATCCATCATAAATCCGGGCGAACACTCCCACTTGTGATGTCACGAGAGGATAGATTTTGACTTTGCTTTTGACTGGCTTGTAATGGCTAATCAACATCACACATGGTGCTAAAATAGGAGCACTTTAACAGGTTATTTTCTAGGGACAGGAATCGGAAGGGAGCTCGCGATACGATTTTCCAACTTTTGATAGGGATATACGATATGTATTGTATGGATAGGATATGTATTGCGATTTTGTAAATACTGCGATTTACAAATATTATATATATATATATATATATATATATATATATATATATATATATATATATATATACCTTATTATGATTATTATTATGATATTATTATGATTTTATGTTTTGTGTGGTTTAACATCAGGTTTCGGGTTCTACAGGTCCGTCATTTTTATAAATGAATGTGGCCGAACAGAACAGAATGGAATGTAGTCAAAGCAAATTGACTACAGAGTGACTAAGTCATGCTCACCTCACGCCTGGACCTTAGAAACAAACAAAGTTACATTTAAAGATTCCATTTAAATCAAATTAAATGTTCCTGGCAGGGTTTGTCTAATTAAAATATAAATGTCCACATGAAGAAATTTGTAATTTGTTGAAAAAATGTCCACAAGACTGTGGCATAACATATAAAATAAGGGAGCAAAAAGCAGCGGGACTCACTTCAATGTTTGTTTGAACGTTTTTTAATTTGTATGGGTACCAGCTAACTATAGTCTGTTTCAATCTGTTTGATTTTCTGTCGTTACACAGTTTTACCCATGACATTTTTAAAACAAATTAGATATTTCTTGATGTGGAAAATTAAATAAAAAACAACCATGCCATGGAGATTCAGATTCTAATTGAAACTTTTTTATATTTAGCTCTGTTGACTCCCATTTAACTTTTTCTGTTTCTAAGGTCCAGATGTGACGCATGAGGTACACTATAGTGCCCTCTGTAGGATGGTACCATTATTTTGCTTTGTTAACACATTTGTGTAAAACCAAAAAAAGCTTTTTGAGTTCACCTGATGATACAAGTATTGCGGATGCAAAGAATAGAGATTCTCATATAAATACATTTTTTCACCCATCCCTAGTTATTGCCAAACAACAGTTTGGAATAATATTGACAAAATATGATGTTGCGATATTGACATTCATTCCAATATTCTTAAACATGTTAAAAAAAAGTTATGGGAAAACACATCAAAATAGATTCATAACATATCAAAATAAGTATTGTTACAACACAAGGGTTTACTACTACTCTCTCTGAGGGTGAGCTGATTGCAGGGGTGCATAGATATTTTCTGGCCAGCTTGCTCAGAGTGGGGTAGGGGTATTAATTTCAATGTTTGAACAAGGACAAAATATATTTCTTGTGATCCGTGATCCAGACTAGTGTGTTTTTTCTTTGCATGCTCTTGAATAGCGCTAGTGCTGCTGTGCAATTTTGATTGAAACTTTGCACAATGTACAAACCACCTTTTTTGTTTTACACTAATTTGAAGTACCCCCATACTTTCAAAGCCATGTGTCAATTTGAACTTAAGTAGGTTGTGTTTCCAATGAGAGCACTCACACTGGTGCCACCAAACAGACGTGCTTTAACTTCCAGCACTGCTCCAAACCTTGGCACACATTGCAGCGCCATCCATTGAGACCCATTATATTAAACACAGAGCAAGACCTAAAATCGAATCTTCCAACGTGTGTTGTCCTTTCTACTAGTCTACCAAGAGGGAATCCGAAAGCCACCGACTTCCTCCACACAGCACTTATGTGATTGTACTTTTGCTTTTTGAAGCATTATTCAAATAAAACATGCATTTTACCATCTTACATGGTGGCGCAGTGCCACTGTAAACATTTTTGGGGAGAACTCTAGCTCTCTCTTTCTATCCTGCAACTCTAATTTGGAAGCTCCACTGAATCACACCAATTCACTGTGCCTGGGAGAAGTAGAATTATGGTGGCCCATAAAGATTGAAAGTTACTAACTGACTGTGAGTGAGTGGGTGAGCAAGTCCCCATTGTTCAAAAGTTGTGTGAGAAAGAGTAGTTGGGTAGGCAGTATATGGTGGGATAGGCAATCTTGCAGCCTTCCATTTCTTAAAGCTGCAGCAGGGACAAGAAACCCACCGTGACCCATCTCCCTGTGGATAGGGGTAGGTAAGCAATCTCCTTTTCACCGCTCCGTAATTTAGCAATATTGGAGTTAATATTAGGATGTTTCAACCCAGTTGACACCCAATAATACCATTATTTTTATATGTATATGCAGTAGTACCAGCTCCCCTGGATTGCAATTGTTCCATGATTGTAAAACCAGTAGCAGATTTCAGTTCTGTATTCTGTACTTAACTCAGTTGAGTCACTACTTTGCTAATTACCCATTATTTAATTTAGCATACATTTCAGGATTGATTTCCGTCAAACTAATTTAGAAAAATTGGTTGTCCCTGCAGCCGGCCGTTGGCCAATAAATAACAAGTTGCTTAGTAAAGCAAACTTTGTTTTTACTTGCCCTCTACACACATTTCTTAGGGATGGGGAAGGATATGCAATGTTTGCTTATAATCAATACTTTTTTGCAACCTACCCAATGATTTCTGTATTTACGAGTAGGATGAGTGCTTTTGTTTGTGCGTACATGTTACATATCCCTACCCAGCATGCACTAGGTTGACCTAGTTAAGAATTGAAAGATGAATGCCATTAATTACACTAATAATGAGGGAAATTGAATGTCAAAAATAGTTTTCTTAAATTATATTAAATGACTTTTTAAGTTTTTAGTTTTTTTGGAATAGAAACTTGTAAAACAATAAAAATCGATCCAACATAAATCCTTGAGTCCTGTTTTAAAAAAAAAAAATAAACCACAGAAACAGAAACAGCACAGCCAGCCCTTTAGAACGCAAGCAGCTTTGTTTGAGAAGCCCTAAATCTTTCATATTATACTCCTGGAGATGAAATATTCAGCTTAGACAACAGATGTGCCAACAGGAAACAACAGTGAATGGAGGGCGGCAATTTGCTGTGGTCTTGCTTGAGGAGGGGGTGCCATCTGTTGGTTAAGCCCGCTTTAGATAATCAAGTCTTATGCAAAATACATCGACACAAGTCACTCAGCCTTTTAAAACACACTGCCCGGGACACTTTCATATTCATATGCGAGATCCAAGAGAAAATATAAAGAAAAATATGTAATGGGTTTTGTCGCCTTCTTCTAGTCTTAAGTCTGTACTTATGCTACCCAACTGTGTACTTGAGATGGGAGAGGAGTGAATTCATATAGTCTCAACAAGTCACATTCTGTATCCATAGTGCACCCAACACACACACACACACACACATATATATATATATATATATATATATATATATATATATATATATATATATATATATATATATATACACACACACAGGATATACATTTGTATTGGAATTGATTTTTCATACACACTCACATGCACACACACGCACATACACACAGGGCCCCTGGGCATGGTGCTTCAGTGAGGTGTGCTGGGAGGAGAGTTTAATCAGCACTAGATGGGGAATAGATAGTCCCCTTGCTAAGACAATGCTTCCTCTGTTGAGTGACTGGCAACACGGAGAGCCACAGAGTAATAATTGGGGGGAATGAGAAGAGCTGATATTGCATTTTAGTCAAAGCCCACGGTCTCCTCTCCTCTCTCTTCCAGCGTGGCCAGAATGATCTTGTGTCACCACAAACTCACATGAGGGAGAGACAGACACAGACAGACAGATTTGAAAATGTTTTTAAAGAGTACCAAGTACCAAGCAAGGTCAAATAAATGTAATATATGAACATATATAATATTATATGAAGTTATTCATCCATGGTGAAATATGGATGTCAAATATTACATTTTTGTGTGTATAGTATATATTATTAATTTTATTGTGCAGAAATATACATTTACATATGCATTACTGAATGACTCGCAAATTGTTGCATAGCCACTCACTTGATGGGATTTACGCCGATCTGGTTTCAAGGGTGAATTAGTCGCAAATTAAGGGAAATTGAGTGCTAATAGGAGCTGTTAAGTTTCACGTGAGTCAGTATTCTGCCTGGCTTCCTCTGGAAACAGTGAATATCCTTGAATATCAGGATGGTCTCACAAGGCTGAACAAGGTCTTGTGCAACACATGTAAAAATCAATGAACACTCATGGTGGAAAAAGACCCATGTTTTGCCAACCAAGAGTTTGAACGGTACCAACAGTTTTTTTTGTTCTCGATGAAACAACCAAAGAGCGGCAATGTTTTTTTCTTCTGTTTACAAGTATCGCATGTCTAGGCAGAAATGCCTATAGCATCGGTTAGATTCATCAGCTGCCTAATATTCTGCCTAATAAGTTCTACTTTCCTTGGGAGTGTTAAGGGTTTTCAAGCAAATAGTAAAACAATACAAGAACCGACACATTCGAGTCGAGGTATTTGGTAGGGATTTCTGTACATAAGTACAAGAAATTCCAATTGTAGTTTGAACAAGGTCTTGTGCACAACCACATTAATGATGGTATAAGGAATGGCATGTCGAAGCCAAAGGGCTTCCATCAAAGGCAATTGCAGATTTAAAAAACAAATAAGAAGAACCAAGAGGAACAAGAGTCAGAGAGACCGTTCTTAAGACACATTGGGACAACGCTTCTCCTTACATCTGGATCATCACATAACACAGCGTTTGTTCTACTCTTTGAAAAAATAAAAAGAGAAATCCCATCAAAGATGTTTAAATGTCAAACGCAGGGCAAGTTGCGGTTTCCTCATCCTACGCAAATACAGCTGATAAAGGGCGGGCTTCCAATCAACGCCTGTTGGCCTTTCCATAGCAGAGACATGACACTGTTCCTAAATACCAGCTCTAGCAACACACACAAACGATTGGATCTAAAAGAAGATCACTTGTGTTTGACTAAACAGTAGCCATGTTTATGTTCTAACATAACACTTTGAAGGACATAACAAATACCATAGAAAGCAGACTAATATGTATCTATGGTTCTCTCTCACTGTTCTATTATTTATGCAATCGATAAGTCTCATGCACACATAACACACACATAGCTCATACATGAGCCTGAGTTAATGGTTAACAGCAACAATGCTCTGGTAGAAAGAGGTCACGCATTTATGAAACACAACTGTCTGTTGCCAAGTAGCATATTCAAAATGAGGCTAAATAATAAGAAAAAGCTGAAGCTGAAAAGTTAATAATGGGAATAATTATACAAAAGCACACAACACAATAAGCATAATATAACATGCATTCAGGTCATTCTTTTTCTGGTATGCTACAAAATCTATACACAAATATTTGTTATATATATATTAAATATACAAGTATTATTTTTTTCACATCTAATTCATTCTTATAATATATCATTAGATGTTCTCCTCTCTGTACCTTCAGGCTGGCCATTACGTTGCACTCTTTTCCAGGGTGGGGAAACCATGGTTTAGAATGAAGGCCTGCCATTGGTCACCTGTTGTCATTCTATCATCATCACCAAGTGTGTCAGACTAGCCTTTCTCTGAAGCAGGCAATCCGCTGCTACGAGCCTCTTAAAGCAAGACAAATGCACCACAGCAAATAACCGCATAATAGCCTGCACTCCAATAGAGGGAAAGGGAATATATATATATATATATATATATATATATATATATATATATATATATACATGAATATTATGACAGCAAGTGGTTTATATTGACATATCTGGCCCTGTGCGTGCATGTGGGCGAAGGCAGAGTATGGTGAATAATGATTCATGGTAAAGTTGAACATAATTAGCTATCCTCCCACTATGGAGATTGGAGACATAATACCCAGGTGGCACGGCCCTGCTTCAGCAGCAGCATGGACGCCTGTCGGTGGTGCACGGCATCTCAAGCGTGGGCAGGGAAGGAAATGTGTGAATACCAAATGCCAAACGCACCCAATGTTTGGGTTTGTGTCTGTATTAGATATGTGTATCCTTGTTTTTGTATGCATGCATGCATGAATAGATAGACGACAATGTGTCCATGAGATGTGGAAGAGAAAATGGAACACTATTGTAAGTGATTTGGCTCAAAAACATACATTCATGATGTTTGGAGAAGGGGCTGGCACACGTGTTTGGATTGAGTCTCATGGTTCTCATGCATTCGGCTCTATAACAATGTCCAGTTGTAAAATGAATGCATGAGAACCATGAGACTCAATCAAAACACAATTTAATCAAAGCAAAGTGGGGCGAGCAACACATTTCTGATTGCAACTTGAAGGTCATCCAAAATCAAAACTCTAAACCGTTTTAGAAACTAACTAAACTGGTTCTGATGACCAAGTCCTCCTTGTACTTTTCAAAGTGAGAGGAGAGGTCGCTCAAGCATAGCAGCATGGCAACCCCATGCCAGCATGGCAAAATATTTATATCTTGAACTTTTATTGGACTATGGTGACACACAATTTAAGCACAGCAACTAATCACAGCGTCTCACCACAGGCATTCAGTGGAGAGGATTACTTGGTGGGGCTCTGTTTGAGTAGGGGCTTGATGTAGTGGTTTGTATGGCCGTCTAGGGCCTAGAACAAAAACACTTTTCCCAGTAAAACCATGATGATGTTGCAGAGGTCTCTTAGTGCTTAGTTACCTAAGGGCATCCAAAAACTTAAACTGAGATGGGCAATTTCAGGGAATTTCTGAAATGATCAATATACTTTTCAGAAACAATGTTCATTTGAAAAGCAACCCTAAGGGTTAGTTTAATGAAGCAGCAGAACCAGCATTAAGACAGACATATTAACATTCACACTGAGGAAAGTAAAAGGAATGTAAACGGACATATTTCCATTCTCAAATTGATGGGAAATGTCTTTATTTTAAATTATTCATTGAGGTGATTATACCATATATCCACATTTGTATTAAAGAGTAGAACCTTGACTAAGAACCTATATAATATAATTTGCTGGAAACTGTAAAGCAGTAAAATAGGATTAGCATAAATACAAGTAGTCCAAGTGGTATTAATGCTGTTCCTTCCTTGTCAGAAGGAATATCATTCATACCACGGCTATGTCAGCTATTAGGAGTGCAAGTATTTAGTGGTCCTGACTAGCTCAACTGGTAGAGCATGGCATTAACATTGTCAGGGTTAGGGGTTCAAATCCCACTGGGACCACCCATGCTCAAAATGTATGCACTCATGGTATTGTAAGATGCTTTGGATAAAAGCATCCACCAAATGTCATATATTATATTATTGCTTACCTAAGCAAGATTGAAAAAGATCTTCAAGCAATACATCTACTATCTCAATCTAATACATCTAATGAATGAAGAGTGTAATGGAATGGTCAAGTAGGATAAATTGATCAAAGTGGGGTCTATATGGTGGCTGAAACCAACAGAGCAGAGGTGCTGAAGATTTTGTTGTGCGTGGGAAGAAGGAATTGCAATAACCATAAGGCAAGAAGAAGGAAGTAAAAGCAATAATGACTTGGCTCCACTGTTCCATCTGACAGAGCCACTACAACCACAACATTATCTCACACTTGCACTGTGGCAGTATTGACAATAGTCGGAAATAGGATATGGAACAAGGTTTACACACAGCAAACATGAATGGTCATAGTTCGAATTATGGGGGAGCTAAGGGGAGCTCGGCTCCCCTGAAGAGGACATGCACTCCCCTGAAAGCTTAATTTGAGAAATGTAGGGGGAGCTCCAAAAACAACATACATTTGTTGTGTCATGGATTATAGATTTTGATTTTCTGTACATTTAGGCTCCTGAAATAAATAATAATAATAAAAATGGGTAACACTCCATAATAAGGGTCCTTAATAAATAGCAAACTAGTCATTAACTAACCCTTTGTTAATTGTTACTAAAATATCTATTTGCCACAAGTTAATGGTTTTTTAATCATTAATTAAATATTAGTTATTTGTGTATAATCTGTTTGTTAATGTTTTAACAAACAAAAAACAATCTATTAACAAATACTGTATTAATAGTTTTTTAATAGTTAACAAAATGTATTCTTGGCACTAATTAACAGTTATTTATTACATAATTAGAATGTTAAATGCTTATTTACAAACTATATGTTAATATAGAAGTTAATGACATATTAGTATTCAACTAATTGTTACTAAACTGTTTCTGCCTATCCCAATTGTTATTAAACTGTGTTTCTGCCCATCCCAATATGAACCACTTCTCATAGGACCCTTATAATAAAGTTGGTTACGCTTAATTAATATATTAGTAATATATAACTATCAGTGTGGGGCCCCTTATAATAAAGTTGGTTAAGAGTTATTCATATATTAGTAAGAATTCACAAAGCTCCTTGATCAAGCCAAACAAGCAAAGCTGAAAGATGTGGCAGTTGTTTGCCAAAACTACATCAAAGGTGATGCCCAGATTCAGTCAAAAGTGGGAGACTTAAAAAGTCTCTTAAAAATTCCATATGGAAAGAGAGCATAATTGTTTTTTTTTGTTTTGTTTTTTCTACCTCAGTTTGTGGGGTTTATTTTGTTTGTTTTGCTTCAAGTGTTGTAAAACAGAATGTAGAAATATTGCCTGTTTTTCATTTTCATACATTCTGTTTAAGTGGTCGGTGTTCCAGGAGGCCATCAGCTTAACTAAAGGTGTCAGTTGTAAAATAAAAAGAAAATAAAAAGCTATTGGAGTGTTTATAAATAAAGTGTGTTCATCCCCCTTTCCAACAGTGTTACCTTTAGTGGTCAGCTTTCCAGAAAATAAAAAGCTATTGGAGAGTTCTTTAACTTTATAAATAAAGTGTGTTCATCCCCCTTCCCAACAGTGTGTGCTGAGATCATTCATTTCCAGTGTGAGAGACCCAGTGTAAAATATTTTCTATCTTCAATACATGTTATAAGAAATATTTGTAAATAATTAATGATTACTGTTCCAACTTTATTATAAGGGTCCCCCCATACTGATAGTTATAAATTACTAATGCATTAATAATGGTTAACCAACTTTATTATAAGGGTCCCAATACTGATAGTTATATATTACTAATATATTAATTATGGTTAACCAACTTTATTATAAGGGTCCCCAATACTGATGGTTATATATTACTAATGTATTAATTATGGTTAACCAACTTTATTATAAGGGTCCCCATACTGATAGTTATATATTACTAATATATTAATTATGGTTAACCAACTTTATTATAAGGGTCCCCAATACTGATAGTTATATATTACTAATATATGAATAACTCTTAACCAACCTTATTATAAGGGGCCCCACACTGATAGTTATATATTACTAATATATTAATTAAGCGTAACCAACTTTATTATAAGGGTCCTATGAGAAGTGGTTCATATTGGGATGGGCAGAAACACAGTTTAATAACAATTGGGATAGGCAGAAACAGTTTAGTAACAATTAGTTAAATACTAATATGTCATTAACTTCTATATTAACATATAGTTTGTAAATAAGCATTTAACATTCTAATTATGTAATAAATAACTGTTAATTAGTGCCAAGAATACATTTAGTTAACTATTAAAACACTATTAATACAGTATTTGTTAATATATTGTTTTTTGTTTGTTAAACATTAACAAACAGATTATACACAAATAACTAATATTTAATTAATGATTAAAAAACCATTAACTTGTGGCAAATAGATATTTTAGTAACAATTAACAAAGGGTTAGTTAATGACTAGTTTGCTATTTATTAAGGACCCTTATTATGGAGTGTTACCTAAAAAGGTTGATGTTGTGTTTATTCGTTCATAACTTCCCATTTCCGTGCGTGGTGGCGCAGTCAAATCACCACGTTTACGCTACACTACGTTTACGTCGAGTACTGAATGTGATTCACGTAAACGTCTCGGACAATTTGGATTCATCAAAAGATTTACAAGCATCGAGACAGTTTGGCACACGATAGAGCGGTTGAGATTTCGGAGATGAGAGAAAAAGATGGAAGGCGCATCTCGCTGTGACACGGAGAGGCAGACATTCAGGGACCTGCACAAACTTCTCACAAGCACTGGACTTTTGGCTGACTTGGCTTGCATGAAGGACATTCTACGAGAACTAGAAAGCCTGTCGCTAAAATTGCAACAAAAAGAAACATCTTTAGTAGATGCAAGTTGCCACATTCAGGCACCCCTGCCTTTTGTATCATCTTGGATTAAGGCAGGCCACCGACCCTCAACATCCTGGGTTACAGGATGGAAAGCAAAGACAGAAGACCCCAGGCCCCTGTGGTCGCTTCTGATTTAAGGTAAGAATCAGGGAATTACTTGCTTGAGCTATGTGTTAGTGAGGACTGGCCCTAGTCCTTTATTTACTATTGACGTATTTTGTTATGATTGCTATGTGATTCTGTTCCTTAACTGCGATGCAACTGATCTATTCTGTTTTTATCAGATCGACTTGTATGATGTAGGCCTAGGCTAGCCTATTGATGTATCAATGTGTGACATATTGTATAAGCTGCTATGCACATCCAGTTTGCTGTAGCTTGTTTGATATGGAATGCCATTTTATTTAGGCCTGTGGTGTTTCAATTCTATTGTGTGATGTTGCCTCCACAGTGTTTCCCTGTGCAGTAGGCTTTTGTGTGTTGTGTTTAAAGTGACTATTGCAAATGTTGTCTTGCTATGTTTTAAGACCAACAGTTGAGGCTATGGGCATGTTCTGATATTGTCATGTGATGACCTAGGTCTGGTCTGTTTAGAAACGTAACACACACCATTGGCCTGTCCACTGTGTGTAGGTATATTTGTTGTTGTTGCTCGAGCGATATAAAAACATTATAACGGTTTTTCTGTTTCTTTGTGGTACCTGCATAGCTAAATATTCTCTGTATGAAGTGAAATGTTATTGACAGTGTTAGCTGTATGTAGTAACTAGTATGTTTTTCGCAGAAATCCTGCAATTGACTATTAGAGCTCCCCCGAAAGCCATGGTGTAATTCAAACCCTGTTTATGGTCAAACTGGTAAGCAGACAAAACAAAACAACGAGATGAGTTTGAGGCAGTTGACCTTTGAGGTTAACATACAGAAAAAAAGTGAACACATGAAACCAGCTGGCAGTTAAAACTAATACTAATATCAGTGAGACTTATTAATCCTCTACAAAGTTGAAGGTATCTTAAAGTGAAGTCCATGGGTACTGGTAGCCCTCACGTTGCTGTGTCTCAAGTCAGGGAACTAACTCAAAAGTTGGTTTAAAAAGGGTAAAAATTGGTATGCAGTCAACGATTTGCAACCTTTGTTTTGGTATGTTTCCTCTGCGATCATAATGGAGGTTTATGCAGCGAGCGTTTTGGGGAAGAGACATGTGTCCGGGGCCAGATGGACAGACACAAGGAGCTCATGGTAAATGGAGGGAGAAGGACAAATAATGAGATTGGGGAGCGATTTGCGTCCCCGCTCCATACTGTGTTAAGAGAGGTCACTAAAGCATTGGGCTGGGGGCTAATTGACTTTAAATTAGAGTCTCCTAACCCACTCACACACACAAGCAAAAATGTGCTTATCTGCTAAGTGGCTAATGGGTTGTCACAAAATGTCCTTCAGTCACGGCTGTGGCTTGTCATAAATATCAAACAGTAAATGAATTAAATTAGAATAATAATCAGTAAATTAAAATTGCAAGCAGTCTCGAAAGGTATTCAAGGCCCACACGCACCGCGCACCCCAGCGACTGCCTTTTTCACAGGGGCACGTCACTCGGGGGCGATGAGATAAGTGTCCCTAAGCATTTATGTGTGATTTTGTGCCCCCTGTGGGCAAAGCGGTGCCAAACGCTGAGCTGAGCACTTAGCTAAGGGCGGCAGTAGCTCAGGAGGTAGAGCGGGTTGTCTGGCAACCGGAAGAGCTGCTGGTGCCTTCCATGGTTGACACCACCGTTGGTGTATGAATGTGTGTATGAATGGGTGAATGTGAGGCAATAATTGTAAAGCGCTTTGAGTGGCCACAGGTCTGAAAAGTGCCATATAAATGCAGTCCATTTACCATTAATTAAAAATGACACTGACATCATTGATTAAGCTATCGACACCAATCTGTGTCACCAAAAAGTGTGCATCCCTAGTTTCAAGGGTGTGGCACCTTCTGAAGTAGAATTGTGATGATTGAAACTGTTTGCTCATGTAAATTTGATTTCCGCATAATTCAGCCATTTGATATCCAATCAAAATTTCAAAGAGGATTTTTAATCAGGCACATCCATAGAGCATGTGTAATTTGGTGCCATTTGTTTATTTAGAAGAAGATTTTTGAAGTAACACTGTACAGTACAGAAAAATATATTCTGATGCCATCTTATGGCTCCAAAAGGGAAAAATGTTCATCATCTAAAATAAGGTCTATATACCAAACTTCAGAAGTTTTCATCCATGGGGGCGGCGGGACTGATTTTGTGTACTTTAACCGCAAATGATAGTGCCCCCTGTGGGCCAAGTGGCACCAAACTTTCTGGAGACCTGGGATACAAATGACACATTTGAATTTTTTTTTTACCAGTCACAGGCTGAGATATAGATTTTACTAACTACTAATAATAAGAAAAATCCCTATAAAAACAGGTATCCAAAGTTTCACTGTGAATACCTAATAAGTCAGAAGTAGAAAGGGTTGTCATTCTTATGACTGATACATGAGAAGTTTACTGTTGTTGCCTGTCTTGCATACCACGGCTTGCATGACGGCGGTTTAGAAAAAAATAGTCGACAGAGGTTGAGAGTAGACACAGCGGTCAGGTGTTTATGTTTGCATAGCCAGTCTGTAACACACAGCATTTCTTTAAGTTTCTCCCTGATGTTCCTTGTTTGACTCTGGCAGCACAGCAGAACTCCCCATCTGAACACAGATGGACAGACATCTCTGAAGAGTCTCCTGTCGGAACCACTCAGGCCTGCGAGTCCTGGGGCTAAAAAAAGCCCACAAGACAGAGAGAGAGAGAGAGAGAGAGATGGCGATAGACAGATAGAGAGAAAAAGAGAGAGCTATACAAAGACAGAAGGAGAGAGAGAGGGAGAGAGAGACACACACAGAATACTCAAGAGGCTTTCGATGCTGTGGGAGTAAAAAAGAGTGACAGAGGAAGAAGCGAGAGGCTGTCTTGATGTCTTCATCTGAAAACAGAGACAGAGGACGGAAGTGAATAACAGACCCCCCCCCCCCCCCTCCCCATTCCTCTTGCCAAACAGCAGACACCACAGGGGGATGAGAGGAGGCAGCTTGAAGACAAAATATTCCTGTGACAGTGGGGTTCCTGGGGACAGGGAAGATGGAGTGGGCTGGCTTGTGTGGCTGAAGAATACACTACATGGTAAACACCACAGTTGCGCCACAGCATCTTCATAAAGGCGCCCAGTCGCCTACACAGTTGATTTCAGTATGCGTGTGGTCCGTTTCATTATCTGCTAAACCATGCAGACAACAACGAGAGCAAGAATACAACAGACCACTGAACCCTGTGCAAGGGGTCTCTGAGCAGCTATCCATGTGAAGCCCATGAGTCGTTAAACCTTTAGTTTGAAGGCCACCGCCCCTTGACTTTGACAACCCATGACTTGATGACATCTAGTTTGTGATACATTGGCTGGTAAAACTACATTACATGTAATTTGCAACAGTAGTGTAGTGTACTGCATTGTTTTTTTATTGGCTCCGGTGACACCTGAAAAAACACCAGAAACACACCTTATCCTCAATTGACGATCGACCTGTTGCGCCTCGGCTTTAAACACATCCCATCAAGCCGAATCGAGGCAATTAACTTTCTAATTAGCCCACATGAGACAACAACATGCGCGGCAACCTGGATCCACCACCTAAGCCAGTGCGGTGACCTCTATTGACTGTGTGCTGTAGCACGAGTGTGTTAAACTTGTCTCCCTAACATTGCTTGCTATTGGCATTCTCATTGACGGTATACTGCCTTTGGACGTGTACAGCACACACACACACACACAACACACATGCACCCCGCCACAGCTTCACTGAGATACATCAAGTGCTCCTGATCAAAGCGACGTGTCATGTGCAGCTGCCACACACTGAGGCTTGCGCTCTGTGAGCCACAAACCCTGTGCCCCCCCATCACTGTGCCTGTATGTGCATGTTGGGTGTTGTACACCCTAGAGATACCGTCAGTCCTTGTTTGTATGTTGCATGCAATTTACTGTACATGGAGTACATGTACTGTCTTGTGTATACGTAGTCACGTGTTTGTCCTGCCTTGTCCTACATGTGTGTGTATGTGCGCATGTGTGTGTGTGTGTGTGCACTCATCAATGAGACAGACTGTGACTCTGTGTTCATTAAACTCCAGTGTGTCTGCCTGATGGAGGGCTGCATGTGTGTGACCTCGGCCTCCCTGTGTGCAGCACTCTCAGTCACCACAAGGTCCAAAGCCCAGCCAGAGAAAAGGTTAATTTCTTGCCTCATTGATCCTCCCAGTGCTTTCCACACTCCAAGCCTCGCGACCAACCAGCATCCAGCCAGGCCAGAGAGCTGGATGCTCACCCCTCAACCCAACATGTGTTCTACGCTTTCTCACAATCCCACACACTTTTTTTCCCACAGATGCAGAGTGATTCTGTGTCTTAATCCGTAATCTTTTCACATGAAGGGTGAAACACATTGTGTTTGACTTAATGGAATGGTTGGTAAATAGGACGACTTCCAATTTAATACTGTTACAGCCACATAGATATTAGCTACATTACTACTGTGTTGTGTGTTCTGTTTACAATGCGGTTTCTAGAGGTTTACTGTGATCTTTTCCAAAATACCCTAATTGATTTTCCTGATCAGGGCCTACCTGACATTTCAGACACATACTTATTAATTTGTTCCATCCATTCTTACTCAAACTCTCTTGCAATAGACTCCAAATACCAATTTCATTGTGCTTAGGAAGAGCTAGGGGCTGGGCGATTTGGCCTAAAAGTAAAATCTCAAATTTTTTTTCTAACTAATGGACAATTTTCAATTTAAACTTCTGTTTTTCTCTAAACTAAAACGACCAAGGCAAAATTTAAATACATATTTTCTTTATGAACACAATACAAATACATGAGATTACCAAGTAGTCTAGGCCTATGTGAACAAATCAGTTGGTTTTTTTTTAAATCAAATTGAAAAAAATGTCTCTTGTAGGCCATCCCTGAATAACTTCCTGGTCACACAAATCGGACAAATTAAATATCAAAATCAAGTTCGGCCCGTGGCCCCGTTTTTTCATTTCCTATTTCTGATCTGAGCATAAAATCGAAAGTACGAAAAACAAACCGTTATTTGTTTTTTGGTATCAGATTCATAAACGAATAACGAAATAACAAATCGTTTTTTAATTTTCTGATTTTGGATTCACAATTGAATATGAAAAGAACGAATGATACACGGATTCAGGAAGCCAGCGAGTCTTGTATCGCTTGGGCTATTACTTCGCCAGTGTGGTTGTCCGGGAAGTACGATGTAGGCACATGCTGGCACATGCCTCGCAGGCTAGAGTAGGCTACTACGGAGTCCCTTAAAGCAAAACAAATCTGCGGAGCCTAGAACTGTTTTTAAATCGCAATTTTGCGCTTCAGCCATTTCACAAACCGTAGGAAAGTAAAAATGCAAATTAATCAATTAAATCGAAAAAATCGCCCAGCCCTAGGAAGCGCTAACAAGACGATTTACACAAATAAATGAAGTGGCCATTTTAAAAGATGAACTGAAAACGTACACGTTTACTCAGGCAGAAGGACTATGTTCTATGGTCCATATCTCTGAACTCTTACGCATCTTATTTTCATTTTCCATTGTTTAATTGTTACTTCCTGATGTATTTACTTATTTGTAAATTACTCTATAATACTCTTTACAATGCTATGTGACAGGTTAATCGTAGCCCGAAGGCCTACCCTTGATACCCATGTCTTTCAGTTAGTGACTGTGGCGCTGAGCATAAATTATCCATTTCAATCACACATTAAACAATTTAAACCAAGCTCCCATCCAGGGACCCCCTGCCATGCCAGCCATCACGCAGCACAGCTAGAAATGGCTAATAACAAAGCCATAGGCACACGGAAAAACAAACCGAAAGCACTCCAAAGCGTCCACAACCCAACAGCGGATAATTAACACAAATTTACACATCACAATGAAAAAGCACAGCGTCTTCTTTTAAACGCTGATAATGAAGCCAACCGCAGATAATGCCAAATCTTTTGCTGCTGATTTCACGCGGTGCATATGGCTTAACTACACTTCAATCTGAACTTGAAACAAGAAATGAGGAGAGTTTGAAAAAAAAAGAGCAAAAGGATTACATTTTTTGCAGCTTTGGTTTTCATTTAGGAAGCTCATTAACTGGAGGGGGGGGGGGCAATACACATTTGGGTCTATATCAGGAGATTGTTTACCTAAAGAATGAAAATGAGCCAAGAGCAGCGCTGTAATTTCCAGGCCTTTACTGGGGAGCTCCCCAGCCTTTACTGGGGAGCTCCGCGACACTGCACTCGAGCCAAGCCACCCTAGGTATAGGCTGATATGTCAAAATGACATACAACTCTGCCATTTTTACTGCAGCCCTCTACTGCTAAAGACCTAATAAGCTCTACCTAATTTTGTGAAATGGGGCTTAAAATGCAATACATTCAGTCGGCTGAAAAAAAACAGAACAGCTGATACAGTACGCTAGTGATCTACGTCTGGGCCGTTCATTACTGCTCATCGTTATCAATTAGCCAAAGAGCCTTTTGGGTCACATGGTAAACTAAATCATTACCATAAACTCCCGTCACTCAAAGGTTGATATTGTTTACCTGTGTATGGAAGATGTTCTGACTTCGCATTGCCTGATTACCCCCTACTCTACACAATGCTGGAGCCTGTTTAGTTCCACTTCCAGAGTTTTAACTCTGCCACTGCTTTCATTCTAAATAAAACATGACTAAAACATGCCAATGCCTCCCAAAAACAACTCAGACTCAAGAAATAAGAGTTTGAGTGTCTGCATGTGCATGTCGTGTGTGACTCACATATTCTCTTTCTGAAACCCAGTGTGTGTTATTGCATCCAACAAACAGTCAACAATGGTTTATGAGACTGTTTTGAGAGGGCGGGCTGCAGGCTAGTCGTAGACTGGCTGCTTTCTGCAGCACTCTAGATCCAATTGGAGGTCTAAGGCCTCAATCAGACAGAGCGCTTTTTAGCAGCCTGTGGTGGCTTTTTTGTAATTGTTTTCAATGACAGTGAAGTGTTTTGCTTGCTGTTTTTGCATTGCTGAGCGCCTCCCGTTTTTTCCATTCTATGTGCCTCGCGTTTTTGCAGCAGCGCCCTGAACGCCTTGAGTTGAAAAAATGTCAACTCAAAGCAGAAAACTTCATTACATCATTATGCCCTACGTCATTTGCGTTTTTTCCCATTGTCCGATTGGATTAATTGAGAGGCCTTCTGTGGTGGTGACGACAACAAGTGAAGAGACCATGATGGAGGATAAACTTGTGGTGGCTTTTGCTAGATACCTGGAGTTATACGACTTTACTAACCGTAGTCATCATGCTATAAACAGAAAACAGCAGGCCTGGAGACAAATGAGTGTGAAAATAAGGGTTAGGCCAGGACAGGTGGTTGCCTAGCAAAAAAAAAGGCACAGCAAGCTGCTCTTTTTTAAAATTGTAGGCTTTGACAAAAAAGGCAGTACGTTGCGCCTTGTGTTTCGCAACCTGCAAAAGTGCTCTGTCTGAGCGGCGCCTTACATTTCATTAGTCAACAAGGACACAACAACAGTGGTAGCTAGCAGATGCATTCTCATGAATCTTCCTTGAAAAATACTTTCTTATTGGGGGAATGTTTTTCTTCATACACTTGAGAGATGACAGACGATGTGCATTTGGCCTCAGGGACTGTGGAGCGGGTTTAAGATTGACAGCCAGACCCAAGGAGACAAGACCTGAGTGTATCAGCCGGTCTGACCTCCTCCCTGTAATGCCGGATACTGTGATAGCCAAGCTGCTCCGGGGGAGGTTTAGTCCATCCTCACCCAGCAGTAGCCTTATGTTGTTGTTATTTAGCCTTTCTAAGGCTATTACATGGTTAGTCTGGCTTACAGGATGTAGGTTTTTGGCATAACCCCGCCCAAGCCTCCCATTGGGCGACTGTAGGAGTCACCCAATGGGAGGCTCTGGGCAGGCTTATACCTTATACTTCTCGCCCTTCAGCCATCTGCCACCGTTGCTGCATCCTGGGCTTAGAAGAAATATAAACAAGATGGAGCGCTTTTGTCCCCTCTCCAGCACTGGCACAGCGCTAAAATGAAGTGTGGAGATAGGTCTGGCTATGCGACACTATTGCATGGTTGAATCATTTAATTTTATTTTATGAAAAAAATGCCCCCTCAAAAATGTTGAGAGCCCCCTCATGCACTTCATCCAGGCACCGGGCTTGCCCCAATGCCTCCATTTTGTTTTGCTGTTCTCCTTCCCTAATTCACTGTTATCCTTCTCCCTCGGTGCAGAATGAGTCATGTTTCCCTTCCCTGAAGAAAGGCCTGGATGCTTGGTTACTGTAGCTTACATCGAGTTGTTTACAAATATTTGAAGAAATAAATATGACGAAGAACCGTACCTATAATTTATGTGGGGGTGTGGGAGACGGTGTGCTAACATTGGCTGCTGTCACTTCAATGAAGGTAAAAGGCTGACAAGATGGTAAACTTTAAGCACATGGTTGACATATGACGGAAAACATTGGAAATATGGTCATGGTTATGGTTATAATATGGTTATAATGAGAAATACATACTGTACAGCATGTCCACAATGAAAAACGTACCCATACATGATATGCATAATATGTAAAAAACATGTACCCATTCATGATAGTATTGATTTAAAAAAAGTGAATGATATGTGAAACAACATAATGCGCTCTCACAGCTCTCCCACAGAGTAAGAAAGAGAGAAAGGCAGAGTGAGATAAAAAGTCAAAGAGAGAGAGAGAGAGAGAGAGAGAGAGAGAGAGATAGTAAAGCAATACAGTAGCTTGTGAACCATGAAACAGCTTTTGGGCTATTCAACTCACTTGTCTTCTTGCATGTAATTGATTTTCTCTGCAACACACAGCCACAGGCGACCTGTCCAATTACTAGCACTTTAACCCTGGTAATCTGTATGTGGATTCAACACCACAGCAGGCGAGCTGGGACCCACTCTGGCTTGAACACATACAACATAAGACACAATAGTTAGTTTAGCAAGCAATACTTTGGAAAGGAACAGATCTTTAAAAGGTCTATTAATTTCTCTCTCTCTTTATCCCCTATTTCCCTCACCCAGACCGGAGAAGTGAGGTTGCGTGCCTTTCAAACCAAATGATTGCTGGGCAAACTGAAGACCCGCCCGCCATTGATCTTCTGTTTCCTACGCTCCGTCATCCTGAGAATGTCGGAAAAAGTGAAGGACACACTGTCACAAATGGTTTCTCATCAGGAAAAGACTTGAAATGGGCATGGAAAATGCTTAGTGGTATCTGAGACACTTGAGTTTCTATAGCAGGGATTTGCACAGCAACAAAAATAAATATCACCAAACACGACAATTACTAGTACTCTGTTTTCTGACACCCAACTTTGACTGGTGCGATGTCTCTCCTTCTGCATGTATGGAGAGGACAAGAAACAAAAAGAAAGGTGGCATTTGAAACCTGTTGAAGCTCCCCTTTGAACCACTCTCTTTCTCTTCCTTTCATCCAGTTTTTATTTGTCAAATTTAATTAGGCATGTGCTCTTTCTCTCTCATCCTGGCTTTTGCCTTGGTGCTTTCATCTTGAGTCCTGCCACTGATCAACGCTTCACAATACACACCTACAGTGTCCACTAATGCCATCAAGTTCACATGTCGACAGTTGTGTGCATTGCACACGCTGCCTATCTTCCCCGGACCACCCAAATAAGCATGCCACACTGTTATTGATCGATTGCCCAACTTTGTGTGTTTTTCTTGTAATAAACTGCACTGGTAATTTCTCTTGGTACTGTTCCTTTGTTACCCAGGCCTGTTAGCAGGAGGAACACAAAGGCAAAGTCACCGAGCCGCTCAAAGGGCGCCTTTCCTATTAACACAGATAACTTTTAGCTTATGTGTGGAGCACACCCCTGTAGAAGGAAGTATTATGCTCTTGTCTCTTCCCATAAAAGAAGAGCCGACATGGGGGAGAAGACACAAGGGTAATGTCGGCCCCAGCCCGGAGCCATAGGGAGGGGCCTTGGTAAACATCTACATTAGTGCGTATTGTAGCGATACAAACACTTAGCGACATCATTGTAACCACCACCAAATAATCTATTTGTTCCTTCTTTTGTTAAGGTGAAAACGGAGCACTCGACGTATATGACCAATCAGATTCACAGTTTAAATTACAATTAAGTTTCAGCTTGTCTCAGTTATAGTGTAGGCACTGGAAAACAAAAGAACAGACAACTGAAAGGCAAAACAGAAACTCAACAAATGCACCAAAGAAGGTACGATCGTCAGACTCAACAAAGTGAGGTTCAAGGTACATTAGTTATTATCTCAAAAGTTGTATCATCTGGTTGCTTTATTTAACTTCTTGTTATTGATTGGGAAAATGTCAAACATTTCATGACCCCATTTGCTGTCTTGCTGACAGCTGGTGACTCACATCACATACACTGTGCATGCTTCACTCGAAGAGCGCTTGTCTTTACAGCCTTTAGGTTGTGCTGCATGTTTATGATGACTGCAATTACACAAAACAATACTCCTGTAGCTAAGAGATGCAGTCAGTGCATCTTTTTTTTCTCTCTCACTAGGACATGAACTTCGTTTTCTGATCACTTTCCTACATTAGAAACATTATCACATCACACTCAAGCTCAATATATGCTGTTATACTTAAGTATTAAAACAAATAAGAACACAAATTGCAATAGCAATTTCAACACATATCATATACCAATATCATAATGCACTGTGATGATCGTGAACTTTGACCCCAGGGTGTGACTCACCCTGCTCATGTCTTCCATTGGTTGGACCTTTATTGCGTCATGTGATTTGAATCTGTGTGACTTCATGACCAGGATAATCCCACAGGTCATTATTAGCTGCTCTGAGCATTAGCAGAGATGGGTTTAGACCATTATCTGGCCAATTAGTTACAGCACATCTACATATATAGTCACAGTAATGTACTGTGTGTGTGTGTGTGTGTGTGTGTGTGTGTGTGTGTGTGTGTGTGTGACACTGGCAGCTGCATGGTGCGATCCAACCAATGGAACCATTTGTGTAATCCCACTTAGGGACAAAAAACTAAAAAAAACACTTGGTCTATGCAGAGGGAGTTTGATGTATAAGGGTGTGTCACACAAAGTGACACACCCTTACACAAGGATGTCTGTCCGGCTGGCACACATCGGAGCCCCTGGAGTAGGATCTTATATATAGTGAAAGACTGGGGTAGAAGGTTCCAGGCCGGACCCCTGGTGATGGCGGCCGGGGGTAAGGGTGGCAGACATTAGTGTCGCTGGATTTTCTTCTGACACTCAGCAACCTCAGATCCCCCTTCAAAGCAAGAGGCCTCTAGTGGCATAAAATCCACCCCCCACCCCCCCAGTTCCTATCAACAGTGACAGACCCAGAGGGCATGAGGGCTGTGGAGAATGAGAGACAGAGAGAGAGAGAGAGAGAGAGGGGGGAAGAGAGAGAGTGCGAGGGAGCGAAAGCAAGAGAGACAGAGTATATATATATATATAAAAAAAGAGAGAGAGAGAGAGATGTGAGAGAGAGAGAGAGAGAGAGAGAGAGAGAGAGAGAGAGAAGGCAAGAAAGACAAAGAGAGACAGAGGGAGAGACAATGAGTGATAGAAGCCCATTTCCAGTGAGCAGGTGTGTGATTTCTGCCAGAGCCGAAGAAAGGAGATCAGCGGCAGGAGAAGAGCTGCATGAAGAAACTAATGATGTCTCAGTCCCACTGAGCCCTAATCCCCAACCACATTACCCAACGGAATGGTTTCCATAGAGGACTGCAGTCTTATTTTAATGAAAGGGATGGAGGGCAAGATATTCTCTTCCTGGCCGCATCTACCTGCAAGATGAAGGACAATGAAGCACCTATAACTCACTCCTATTATATCAAATAAAAGTGACTTTTTAAAAAGTGAATACACATAGATTTTCCGGATGTCAGCAAGAGCAGGGCAAAAAAGCTGCTCAATTCTAATCATGAGACGTTGTTAATGTCACAGCTGAAGGGCAACTTCTTATTAACTTCTTGTGTCTTTTTTTGAAAAGGGAAGCCTCCTAAATTATGTGTTTTTATACAAACATCGTAACACAATGTTTTTATGAAATACAATCTGTTTTGTTAAATATTTATAAATATTTAGTTTTACAATTCCCACCTACTGTGGTGGTCGAGCTCTTCACATCCACACTCATCGTGGCGTTAGCGTACCCTCTCGGCATCAGTGTACCTTTGTCAAGACGTCAAAGTGCCTCCAAAAAAGGCGCTTCAACGTCACAAAAATAATGGCACCTGAGAGCGCCGTAGAATGTTCACAAAGTGGTTGGCAGTGACTGACAAAAACATAGGATTTGACATCAGTTTTCTCTAAATTACGGTAGTAACAGTGTATAAAACAGTGACAAAATGGCATAGACTACTATGTTCAAGATCATAGAAGACATACTAACATGTTTAAAACAAAAAAAGGACGATTTTGAGCTCACTGGCACTTTAAGGTGCAGGAAACCCAAATTCACGTGCACCCTGAGAGCAGATGAGAAAGAAGTCAGTTGTTCCAGGGAATGGAACCACTCAGGCAGGGTATGCAAGTTGTAAAGGCAGGGATGGGAGAGAGAGACACAGCTAATTACACTCTCGAGTGTGTATCTGAGCAGC
Source organism: Merluccius polli (assembly GCA_030340625.1). Taxonomy (NCBI): domain Eukaryota; kingdom Metazoa; phylum Chordata; class Actinopteri; order Gadiformes; family Merlucciidae; genus Merluccius; species Merluccius polli. Next base: position 92,668 of record JAOPHQ010002883.1, read on the forward strand.
CAGTGTGTAAAAAGAATACACCACCAAATGCGCGTGAGAACCATTCTTGGTACAAAGAACCTTTAAAAGGATTAGCATTTGCCACATTTTATTTGGTTTCAAATTAAACTCCTTTCTTGCTCGATTTTCTTGTTCTCACACCTTTCAGCAATTTTTTTCAGCCGTCATGAAATCATTTTTCTTGCTCAAATCAATCAGATACACTAAATATTGCTCCCACTATACTTTACAGAAATGCGTGCCTACATTTCTGTGTTCACATCAGTCAGACTCTCAGTTACGGCTGTCCCAAATACCATTTTTGGGGCTTTGAAGCTTCAGTGAGAATTACTCATGAATATTCAAAGCTTCGACGGACAAACGAACGGAACGGACAACACAAGCCATCATACCGTCCACAAACTTGGGGTCATTATTTACCTATATACTTTGCTATTATTGTAATTACTTATTATTAATTAATATTAATAGATTTAATATTATTACATATAGAAAAAAAACATATTATTAATAATGATTTCAAGGAGTTTCCTCTTTATTGAAACAAAAAAACAATTCAAAATGTGCGATAACATCAAATAAATTGCAGCCATAGCCAATGAAAATGAATTTGCTCATATGTAGGCCTATAAACAAATTAATTAATAAATAGGTAGTAACAGTAGCAGTAACTGTCGCATTATCAGTGCTGGTAAAGTTTGATGAGAGCGCTGTGAGGCACAAAACTAAATGTCCTGTCTGAGAATATCAGAGTAAGTAATAATAATTAATGACTAATTTTGGATTACTATTTCTTATTTCATGGGCTATTTGGGATTTTAGGGGTAATGCATATACGTATATAATACAAAAATAATAAAAACAAACAAAGCATTATACTGATTTGGACTTCGATTACCATAGCAACGGCCGAAGCTTCGAAGCCCTACGCTCAGTGCATAGTGGGTGTTAATGCTACATCCTTTACACTCTTCCAATAAAATATCTTTTTTTCTGTCGTGCTCCTCTCTTCCAGAACCGTCTACCTTACCTTATTACTAAGATGAAAATGACTGAATTTTAACATAGAGGGGAGCGGACTTCACATATCCAAGTTAGAACGACTGTCACATTTGAATCACTATTTTCGAATGTGATTTGCACTGACATGCGACCAAGCCCGTCTCGCATGGACACGCTAACATGCAGTCAATTGCTGTTCGACAGCTAGCTTAAATCAATGGCGGTCGTTAGGAAAACGAAGCTTGCTGGTAACATGACTTTAAAAGGGTGGTTTTATTGACCAGCTAGTGGTTTTATTGAGCGTCGTAATTTGTCCATATCACGTCTGCAGTGCCGTGCGGATCCGTCCTCTTTTTGTGGGTGTCGAATTCTCTCAAGCATGCATTAACATTTTAATATTGCCATGTTTGAGTGCAAAAAGAGGAAATGGTAGCGGGGATCAGCAACACTTAGTTAGCAGCGTGCCGAAGGTTTAAGACCTGGAAACCAGGCAATTAAGGGGAGGAGGCACAGGTGGCAACGTCCTGACCCGGATGGCACCATGAGAAATTTGTAAAGCCTTGATTAGAGGGGATTGTCTCTCGCTCTAAATAGGGATTAAAAATTAACATTAGTATGACGGGCCAAAAAAGACACTCCAAAAAAAAAAGTAAGGAATATTCAACTTTGTTGAAATCTTTTCATGCTTGCTTGTGAGAATCTTTGCCTGGCAGCTCGGAGCTAATGATGTGTGACTGTGAGATGGGGAAAGTCACAAAGGCCTAATCCTACATCAACAACACATGATCACGCTGTGCCTGAAACCCCCACTGGGCACCAACCCAAGGGATGAGTGCCAGGGGGCGAGCTTTCATTGGGTGGTTACTGACTCACCATACGGCGTTTGACTGCGTTGCAGCATGTTTGGTTGATTCAAACGTGTTTGTTTTTTCTACCTTTTTTATGCCCATGTCATCTGGTAGTGCACATGTATGTTTATTATGTAATGAAATATAGATGGAAACCATTGCTATCCAGAGTCACCAAAAAGCCTGACTCGATTCTAAGATAGCTTAAAGACGATATTTAACAAAATGTTGGAGCATTGTGATTTGATCCTACAGGATTTGATTGGCTCATGCAAAAGTGACCAAACACATTAGATGAATTCCACCAATCTAGCAACTGTTTTAAGAATCATGTCCATTGGGGGATTTAATTATCTTGCCAATCTGCGAGCATGTCAGAGTTGATCATTAATTCTGAGACACTAAACAATCCTGTGTTAGAAGGAGGATTGTTATACCTGCCACTCATCAACTGCCATGTTGCGCATGCTGTAAAGGCAGTTTTCTTTCAGGGGAAATTCAGTGATTCAGTGCAGAAGTATTGGTCCCTGGAGGATCCACCTGAGCATCCGATTTGCATAATCCCTGTGTGGTGGCATGAGTGTGGGGGGTGTTGATAAGCTCTTAGGTCTGGTGCTTGGGGCTGTCCCAGAGGCCTGTTGGTCTGTGTTCTCTGAACAAACAAACGATAATGGCTTCAGAGTCCCCCTGGACCTGGCCTTTTCGGACTCGGTCAATGAAACAAGAAGAAGAAGAGAGAGAAAAAGAAATGCCTGCATTGACCGCCAAAGCACATAAAAATAAGTCCTGATTGTCGGGCTTGGCTTCAGAATGCTGAATCAGTCAGTCTGAGGTTCTTCAGCCTTATCACCAGCCGCCACTCTACGGCTACAATTTGCCGACACAAACAACTTCCTTCAAAGAGAAGGGGAAATGGAAAAAAAAAACTTTTAAGCAGATGGGTTTGTTAAAGTAACAGCCCCCCAGGTCTCGACCAGAGAAGCCAGAAGAAGGGAAAGATTTAAGTAGGCACAAAACATCTTTGTTCCTCCGCTGATTTTCCTGTGTCCGACCAACAGTTTGATGCGGCTCGAGAGGCACGCTCCATCCCTCGGCCGCTGGCCTTGCAGTCAGGTGGTATCAGCCAAGCTGATCTGGTGACAGCATGGATGGAGAAGCTGCTGACCTCTAGCGCCAAGAGATTGCCGAGCACAAAGTGGGGTATTCCATCTTGTAAACACATCACGCAGAGACTAGTCTAGCTGCTATGACGCCACCAAGGCTAGGGCATGCACACAAAACACACTGCACTCTAACATCCTCTTTTTCTCTCTCTCTCTCTCTCTCTCTCTCTCTCTCTCTCTCTCTCTCTCTCTCTTCGCTGTCTAAAGGTAAAGAAGACTCCAGGAGCAGATACTTAAGGACATTTCTGCTTAAAATCATTTCCCCCCCTTTCTATCAGTTGGTGTGCAGGCAAGCTTTCCTCACCAAAAAGAAAACACTTTGATATGAAGAGGTATAGGGGCAAGAGTTACTGGTGTTACTGACACAGAGCAGGAAAGATAGAGGGGATAGGAGGAAATGGATGGGTTGAATTACAGACAGGCAGCTCTATTTATACAGAGACACACTAGTCTTTTCCCATTTCTCTCTCATGGCCATCCAGACGTGGTGCCTGTCACCCATGCAGTAACAGAATACATGCAAATTACCACTCACTGGAACAGCTCATCCCGCTCAGATTAGCGACGCCATGCGACAGTGTGGAAAACGCATGGACGGTCTCTCTAGTCCATGTGTACAAGGAAAACACGTTGCTGGAATGGAGCTGGATGGCTTTGATGTTTCTGCTGCTGTGGTGTTTTTTCTAAGTGTTAATTATAATTACAATCTATGGTTTTTCTAAGACCAAAGCTGCACTCAGCAAATTCACATTGGCACACACACACACACTCATACTGACATGCACACATACACATCCAGCCGTAGAAGCAATAATAAGTATGTATACACGCACACATGCACACAGACACAAGTAAATCTTAACAATCGTGGAGATGTCCAGGAGAAATGTAGTCAGTAATGGAAAATCCCTATGTAGCTTTGTTTTATCCTTTTTTAGCTTTGCTTTTGCATGGTATGATATAGCCTCTTCTTATGGTTCCTAATATGGTATAGCATGAGCTGAACAGAGGGATTTACTCAGCAATGGCCGTCCTAAGATAAGCAGGTGCCTCTCGTACCTTACCGTACCACCTTTTCCCCTCGTACCATACACTACACCTTTTCCCCCATACCATACAGTACCATCTTTTCTTTTTTACTGTCTCACTAATGAGTACATCTCCTTCTTTGAATGAAACTCTGTATGACTTGTTCGGGGCTCACTCATTAGAGGTGTAACAACCTCGATTCAATTTTTGAAAATTATGAACATTTGATTTCAAACTTTGAAGTAGAAAAGGAGTTTGCGATTCTGTGAGTGACTTCATGTCATACCAGGGCTCCACTTTGATGTACAAAGAATGGTGTCATAATTTATGAGTGAGAGTGACTAGTGGACAGGTTCGCACTGCAACATGGACAGTGGAGCACCTTCCATGGATTATTATTGCAACGTTTCCCAGCCGAAAGCAAAAGCTGAGCAAGCATACATTGCATGCCAACGCAGACATTCAATAATGTATTTGGGGGATTGGGCAAAACTATGACTCTAGGGAGGCACTATAACACTAGTGTTGGGCAGTGTCCGGTTTTACCGGTACGATGCAGTGTGTGAGCTTATACCGGTTTAATTCTATGCAAACCGACTGTACCGGCATTTGTCCGTATAGCCGCTTTCTCATATGAATTCCGGACAATGTCCAGGGAATCAGGTCCGGATATTGCCCGGCGTTGCCCTTTCAGACAATGTAGCACACAACAGAAGATTATTCATGTCAGATGCGTATTCACATACAATGGAAATACTGTGTATACTGGTTTAGGCGAGGGGTGGCGCCTGGGTAGAACGTGCAGGAGGCAGGACATGACACTAAATGTATGCTGCGGAAATTGCAGTGTTTTGTTTACAGCAAATCAAAGATGTCTGTAGACTACCGACTCATCCATAATGATGACTGTGTTGATATCAATACTACATGTATATGGACATATCCGCAATATGTATATTAACATATTAAATAACAATAATAAATCATAAAATTACTCTTCTTCACTCTCGGATGTTTGTATTCTTCCGGTTTTGCGCCAGTCGCATGATAGAAACAATATCAATGCTCGCTGTGAATTCTTATTCTTCTTTGCATTCACCACCACCTGATGTACCGGAGTATGTAGAACAGGATCTATGTGCTGGGGTCGTGGACGCGTGTGCCATTTGGTGGTAAAGATCAATATACCGATACGATTCAGTGTTTAACTAATTATCAAACTGGTTCAAAAAATGTTACACCAAATCAAAGGGCCCTATCTTACAACCGGCGCACAGCGGCACCAATTATTGCATATTGTTGGCGTATTACTATCTTGAGGCAACTGAAAGCAATTGCGCCATTGACCAACAGAAACCTGGTCGAAAGTCAACGGCGTGGTGTAGCAGCAGTGCACAAACCATTAAAAATAAAAAAAGATTACAATGTGAAAGATTATAATTGTGTACATCAAGATATTTCTTAAAAAATACATGTCATAATGTCCACATCTACCCCTGCTCATGCCAACTGGGTCCGGCCTGAGGATCTTCAACCAGCGGAGCTGCATGACATTTACAGTTCATTTATAGAATGATTTTATTGCGGATGTTATAAACAATTCGTTAAAATAAATAATTTTTGCAAGAAGCCTGCGTGTTTTGTACACATTGTACTGCTCGTTCCCTAGATGGTCTGCTCGCACGCTTTCACTTCGCACACAAGCAGATTGTGCGCACGTCTCATCGCCTGAACATCGCTCCTTCTTCTTGCCTGGCAAATCCGCCATCATAATAGCAATCCGCCAAGCGCTTGCTTTAAAGGGAATGGGAGATGACACTCTGATTGGTTTATTGCATGTTAAGCCCAAAACACACCCGTGATTAATGAAGAGATTAGGTACAACCCTTTTGGACCATGCACCTGGTGCTGCGACCATTTTTCTGCCGTTAACCTAGCAGAAGTGGATGGGAACACGCCCTATATGCACCTGCGCTGCGCGCTTCAAACCATGCGTTTCAGATCGTTAAAATAGGGCTCAAAGTCTCATCTGTCCTAAACACAATATCTCAAAGAAATTGCCACAAGCCTTTAAAGAAGCTAGCATGGCTTTGCCTCATGCTAGCTACTTTTTTCTCCCGATCAGAAATGACAAGGGGTGTCGAGACATCCCTCGACAACTCTGATGTCACCGCTCCACTCTTTTCCTGCCTGTTGTTTCACTTCCTCCATACTTTCACCTCCACACTCTTGTTTTTCCTTTTTTTATCATGTAAAATAGAGCGTGCTTTAAATCACGGTGGGAGAAAAAGAAAAAGTAAAAAAGCTCCCCAAAACGAAATCACTCCTTAAATATGCAGCTGCACCGAAGTCATGACAAGGTATCCTGGTTTCACGATTCATCACTGTAACTGTCAAGAGTTACCCTCCCACACACCCTTCCACCTAGCCCTGCCCCCCATCACCTGTTTTAATGTGCAGAACAGCCATCGCTCTGAGATATGATGCAGCAATGCAGCGGCACAGGGCTCCAGCTCTGCCAGGAACCCACTGACTCTCTCTCTCTCGCTCTCCTTTTTTACACATAACATCTGCTCTGCCAGGTCTGTTTGAATGGCAACAGACAGGAAGCAACCAGAACACCAGTCGCATGCAGAATACATAGGACTTAACATGGTATTTGGCAATGGGGGTTTATGCTAATTGACAGAAAGATAGATAGAGAGAGGGGGGGGGGGTAGAGGGAGGGATAGAGCAAGAGAGAGAGGAAGAGATACAGCAAGAGATTAGTTATGAGAACCCCATAGAAAGTCAATAAGAGGTGAGGAAAAAACTAGCGGGGGAGGGTACATTCATGGGGAGTGAGTGAAATAAAGCAAGAGATGCATGTTACAGATGCAGAGAAAGTGCTAATTTCCATCCCTGGTTTTGGTGAGTGGCGCTCCTCACTCCAGTACTAGATAAACAGTTGAACAACTTTGGGAGGAGGAAGAGTGATCTGATGATTAAAGCAGAAAACATCATTCCCTCATTCCCCTCACTTTTCTTATTAGGACAGCACCATGTTTAGTCGGTTTTATAATCCACCTTGTTCTTCTTAATGAGACACCAGCCATGTTTTATCAGCTTTATAAAAAAAAAAAAGTGAATTGATTTGTTTTTCTGTGCCGTTATTAGTAAAGCTATTATAAGGCTATATATAGCCCAATGGGGGACATTTGATAAATTTGGTACATGAGTCACTCCAAACACAGTCCAATCAGGATCGTGATCGTTTTGTTTTGTCTCCATTTATCAGGGAATAGAAGGACTTACACCAGGACTGCAGACATCAGGAAAGAGAAGGTTTTGTGGACTAAAGTGGACCAAAGCTGCTGTAAACAGCATTGCTGTCAACAGCATTTCAACCATTCACACTGCTTTGACCTTAGTGGGCAATATGTTAAACAGTGCTTCAAATGCCTAAGAATGTATGTTGAGTGAATTGAAAGAGTTGTAGTTATATACGGCTACATGTAAACCTATACATGACTTCCTTTTATGGTTCAGAAACCTTTGCACTAAAGGTAGTAACAAGCTGAATGGCTAAATGAAATGCCTACCAGTTGGTAAGCAGGCAACAGTGGTAACTAAATGCTTCATATGTACCTTCAAATGGTACATTGTAAAGGTCAGGCCATATTGATGGAACCTCTCCATGCTACAATTTAGAAGTTATTCCCTTCTGGCCATAATTTAAAAAATGCAGCTGGCTAGACATGATGTGTACATGAAGTAATTTGTCCCAAGCAAATTAAATACCTGACACAAGAGAACCACAATCTTCTGTGATGGAGGATAACACTAGTGGTTTATGTAATGGTTGATGTGAACTGTAATTTGATTTGCTTTAATGCTTCCAAAATGAAAGATGTCTTATTGTCATTTGAGTGAAAAAAAAGACACAATGTTAATCAGAAAACCTCAAAGTGAATCTCTCCTGAAGAGCAGTGCTATCACAGATCAAACAACACCTAATTATCCAAACTAATGGGAATTTATTCATAGAATCATAGAACTAAGTTCCCAGAACAAACTGAGAACTAATTACCCCCCCAACAGAGGTCTTTTTACTTGTATGTTAGCCTTGATGTGGGTCTGCCATGTAAGCCATTTTGAGACAGTGTAATATGTCTCTTAGTTTACTTATGGCCGGGGAAAGTAGGCCAGCGAGCAAGTGGCTCAACAACTGTACCTCCTAGGAGAGCTACGGAGATGTATCTTATACAGCGATGGACCAGAACATTTAAAAAAACAAGAGTATGGGGTCGTGGCTGGGTTTTCAGACATGCCCAGCCTACCCGCTGCCTCTCTCCACTTGATGTCTGAAGTCAGTCAACAAAAAAATTATATCGGCCAACACAACGCGCAGCAAGGATCGGGGACCTCAGTGACCTACTGCTAAAGCAGGGAGCAGGAAACACACACTCACTAGATTGCAGACACTTAGCTTGCCACAGGTTTGGCAACCATTACTCTTCAATCTTCAAAGCCTTTCAAAAGATTTAACATTATAAAAGTGTGGCAGCTAGGGTTCCCAAGCGAAAATACATGTATACACATCTCCTTTTCCACTGTTCCACTCTTGGCATTTTGCTTGTATCCTGATATTGTGAATTATTATTAGCGTTGCTTTCTTAACAAAGTGGCGAGTGCAACAATGCTGTGAATGAAGGAATCATCCATAAGTTCTCGTCATACTCATACATTGTTCCAGTCTGGCTGTACTATCATCAGTTGCAGTCTGTTGTATAGTCAGGAAATCAGTTGAAAGCATGCTATGTAAAGAATACATAAAAAATGAATCAGAAGAAAGATGAAAAGAATGAAAAGGAGAAAACGATTAGGGTGCCATAACAAGCTCTCTCAGAGCTAATACAACTGGGGTAATAGAAAAACTCTAACGAAGCAGAGCGTGGCTCATAAACAACTACCCCACACTTTTTCACTGTATCAGGAATGAGCTCTGCCTGTGTTATTAAAATTGGCAAGCATCTATTATTATTCCTAAGATTATTTACTAGTTTTATTGGCATCCAATTTATTGCCATCATGTCCCAAACTGGTCCTCACTTGGGACATGATGGTTACATTTTTCTGTTTAAAAAAAATGGTATGGTCTTTATCCTCCCTTTCTTTGCTATCAGCTGGTGTGCAGGCAAGCTTTTCTCGCCAAAAAGAAAACACACTTTGATATGAAAGGGTAAAGGGGCAAGAGTTACCGGCGACACAGAGCGGGAGAGATAAAGAGGGGTTAGCAGGAAATGGATGGGTTGAATTACACAGACAGGCAGCTCTATTAATACAGAGACACGCTAGTCCTTTCCATTTCTCTCTCACAGGCCCCGAGACGCGGTGTCTGTCACCCGCGCAGTAACATATACATGCAAATTACCACTCACTGGAACAGCTCATCCCGCTCAGATTAGCGACGCCGCGCGGAAAACGCACTGATGGTCTCTCCAGTCCACGCGTATGAGGAAAACACGGCTGGGATGGAGCCGGATGGCTTTTGATGTTTCTGCTGCTGTGGTGGTTTTTTCTCCCCCATCTTTTAAATGGGACCTCAATTCTAGGTTTTTCCTAGCAGAGCAGCTTTTTGGGGGGGCGTTAGAAGAGTGTTAATTACAATTATAATATTTAGCTTTTTCTAAGACCAAAGCTGCACTCAGCAAATTTCACATTGGCACACACACGCAGATACACATCCAGCCAGAAAAAGCTATAGTAAGTACTTACACAGGCACACATACACACAGACACGAGTGAATATAAAGAACTGTGGAGATATCCAGGAGAAATGTATTCTTTACAATAGCTAGCATGGCTTTGCGTCATGCTAGCTATATTTTTCTCCCAATCAGAAATGACAAGGGGTGTCGAGACACCTCTGATGTCACCGCTCCACTCTTTTCCTTCGCTTCAATCTTCAGTCTGTTGTCTCGCCCCCTTCATACTTGCATGCTTCCCCACTCTTTCGTTTTTCCTTTTTTTTTTTATCTTGTAAAATAGAGCATGCTTTAAATCATGGTGGGAGCAAAAAAAGAAAGAAGAAAAACCTCCCCAAACTAAATCACTCCTTAAATTTAAAAGCCGCACCAAAGTCGTGACAAGGTATCTTGGTTTCACAATCCATCACTGTAACTGTCAAGAGTTACCCCCCCCACACACACACACACACTTCCACCTAGCCCTGCCCTGCCCCCCCCCCCCCCCCCCCCCCCCATCACCTGTTTTAATGTGCAGAACAGCCACCACTCTGAGATATGATGCGGCACTGCAGCGGCACAGAGCTCCAGCTCTGCCAGGAACCCACTGACTCTCTCTCTCTCTCTCTCTCTCTCTCTCTCTCTCCCTTTTTACACATAACATCTGCTCTGCCAGGTCTCTTTGAATGGCGACAGGAAGCAACCAGAACACCAGTCGCATGCAGAATACATAGGACTTAACAAGGTATATGGCAATGGCGGGGGGGGGGGGGGGGGGCGGCGGCTCAATCGCGGCTGTGGGGGGTTAGAGTAATAAGTGATAGACTGATAGACAAATATCTATTCATATTTGAGTGGACAGTGGGGTGCGGCACAAGGTTTCGCCACGAAACGGAGAGAACTAAATAAAGACTAGTGATGGGTCGTTCGCGAACGAACCAGTTCGAACGAACGACTCTTTAAAGTGAACGAACTGACCTCGTTCGCCACTCTCGTTCGCGTCGTTCGTCTCGTTCGCTGAGTCTCTCTGACGCGCTGATTCGCGGCGCCGCTGATTCGCGAGTCGTTCGCTGACTGATTGACTCGAGGACTGAGACGTCACTCACGACTCGTCATCACGAGAGCCAGCCAATGTATGTTGTTTGTCTGTCTGTGAGTCTAGGACGCTTTCGAATGGTTGACACATTAACAATACCACTTTCACATTTTAATATTGCCTTTTACATTTACATATCAGTGAAATGGTAAATACATGCTGTCTTTGTATTTTCTGTGTCATGCCAGATTAATAAAATATTTGAATGTCTCGTCAATCTGTCTCGTTCTTTCATGCTTCCTTCTCACGCACGCAACCCGGCCGGGACCCCCACCTTGGTGGATCTTGGTCTTGAGTGGGGGTGGCCAATGGCCATCTTCACAATAGTAAATAAAATATGCCCAGAATAAACACAACTGTACATCATTAACTTTAAAACTCATCATTGCTAAATCAAGTCTATTATCTTGCTGATATACATCCAATAATCTACTACGCCCCCCCCACACACACACACACACACACACACACACACACACATCCCGCTGCGTTTGGTTTGTCTAACTTTACCTTGAATTGGGGGAACGGGGCATTTTGATCCTGACATGTCATTATGCATACATTAAATAAATCTGTTGAACTCAAATTAAATACATATGTTAACATATTCAACCAGACACAATGTTGTATTTGCTATTAACACATTTATTAACACCATCATTTGCACCATTGCACGATTGTGAATCATGATTTCGTGATTAGTTAGTAAATGAGAAGAACGAGGGAGTCCGAGACCGACTCAGCTGCATTGATTCGTGAACGAGGAGGAGCCGAGTCTGACCGACTCGGCTGGCATTCGCCGTTCGCCGAGTCGTTCGCGATTCGCGAACGAGGGAGGAGCTAAGTGAACGACTGAACGAGTCAGTGAATGATTCAGCGCTACCGGAAACACGAACGAACAAACGAACGAACAAACGAACGACTCTCTGTGACGAACTGAACGACGCGAACCGATTCGCGCAAACAAACGAGAAAATCCACCACTAATAAAGACTCTTGCCGTGACTCGCCTGGTTTTATTCCCCGAACCCATCGTAGCGGAGACAATTGCTACAGGGGGGTTTATGCACATTGACAGACACACAGAGAGAGAGAGAGAGAGAGAGAGAGAGAGAGAGAGAGAGATGTATACATATGAGAACCTCGGGGAATAGAAAGTAAATATGAGGTGAGAGATAAACTAGCAGGGGAGGGTACATATGTGGGGTGCCAGTGAAATAAACCAAGAGATACAGAAGTGTTCAATTTCATCCCTGGTTTGGGTGAGTGGCGCTCCTTGTTCCAGAACTAAATATGCAGTTGAACAACTTTGGGAGGAGGAAGAGTGATCAGACGATTCAAGCAGAGAACATCTACTTATCCACCTCACTTTTCTTATTAGGACACAACCATGTATTGTCAGTTTTATAATCTGACAAAAGTGGGAAGGTTTATCGTGCTGGGTAGAGCTTCGCTTTGATATTTGAATCTGTCAAAAACCAAAGCTAGTCGTCAATCACTGTGCTATGAGTTACATTTGACAATAGAGCAATGTAATTGGAAGAAATACTTCAGTTTCAGTGCATGCATGTGTCATACTACTTAATATGGCCGTATAGCAGAACAAATTTGTTCTGCATTGGGTGCAAATACATGAAAAATACCTACACTGAATAATTACATTCATTTTGTGGGTCTATATCATGGTATTGAAATAATTAAATTATAGGTAACCCAATTTGGAACTAAGTACCAAATATTTAATTTTGTGGGAACTTTGATAGGACACCAACCAGTTTAATAAAAAAAAAAATCCAATTAAAAACATGAATTGTTTAGTTTTTTATGCCGTTATTAGGAAAGCTATTAGAGAAGCCAAATGGGGACATTTGGTACATTAATTACGCAGAACACAGTCCGATGAGGGCTGATCGTTTTATTTTGGCTCCATTTATAAGAGACAGACTTCCAGCAGGTCTGCAGACGTCAGAGAATAGAAGGATTTGTGGATTAATGTGGACCAAAGCTGCTGTAAGAACATCTGGTATTTCAACAGCAGAAAACCCATTCACACTGCCTCCACCTTTGTGAGCAAAATATCAAACAGTGCTTAAAATGCCTAGGAATGTATGCTGAGACAATTGAAGGAATTGTGGTTGTATACGGTTACAAGTAAACCTATACATGACATCCCTTTATGGTTTAGAAACCTTTGCACTAAAGGAAGAAACAAGCTGAACAGCTAAATGCAATGCCTGCCAGTTAGTAGGGCATTGCAGGCAACAGAGGTAGCTAAATGCTTCATATGTACATGGTACATTGGAAAGGTCAGGCCATATTGATGGGACCTCTCTATGCTACAATTTAGAATTTGTTCCCTTCTGGACATCATTTTAAAAATGCTGCTGGCTAGACATAATGTGGACATGAAGCAATTTGTCCCAAGCAAATGAGGATAACACTAGTGGTTTACGTAATGGTTGATGTGAACTGTAATTTAATTTGTTTTGATGGTACCAAAATGAAGAATGTCTTACTGTATTTTGAGTGACAGAAAACCACACAATGTTATTCAGTAAATCTCAACGCAAATCTCTCCTGAAAGGCAATGCTATCACACCTCAAACAGGACCTAATTATCCAACCTAATGGGAATTCATTCATAGAATCATAGAACTGAGTTCATAGAACAAACTGAGAACTAATTACCTCTCCAACAGAGAAGGTTTTTTTACTTGGACCTTGGCCTTGATGTGGGTCGGCCATGTTAGCCATTTCCAGAAATAATCGCAGCATAATACGTCTCTTAGTTTACTTCTGGCCGGGGAAAATGGGCCAGTGAGCAAGTGGCTTCACCACTGTACCTCCTAGGAGAGCCATGGAGACGTACAGAGAGAGAGACAGAGGCCCTAAAATAAAGAGAGCATAATAGAGCAACGGACCAGAAAAGAAAAAAACAAGAGTTAGGGGTCATGGCCGGGTTTTCAGACATGCCCAGCCTACCCGCTGCCTCTCTCCACTTGATGTCTGTAGTCAACAAAAAAATATTATCAGTCAACACAACGCACAGCGGGGTCTCGGACCTCAGTAACCTACTGCCAAAGCAGACGCAGGAAACAAACACTGACTAAATTGCAGACACTTAGCTTGCCCCAGGTTTGGCAACCTTCAACACAATAGGAGACTTGTATAAAATACATTACCCTTCAATCTTCAAAGCCTTTCAAAATATTATACTATAGAAGGGTGGCAGCTAGGGTTCCCAAGCATTGAGAAAATATACTCCTTTTCCACTCGTGGTGTTTTAGTGGCATTTTGCTAATTTGCATCCTGATATTGTGAATTATTATTAGTTGCTTTCTCAACAATGTGGTGAAGGTGACAATGCTGTGAATGAAGGCATCATCCGGAAGTTTCTCTTGTCATACTCATACATTGTTCCAGTCTGGCTGTACTTTCATCAGTCTGTCGTATAATCAGAAAATAAGTTCAAAGCATACTATGTAAAGAATACATTGACAATTAATCAGAAGAAAGAAGAAAAGTGAAAATGAGAAAATGATTAGGGTGCCATAACAAGCTCTCTCAGAGCTAGTACAACCGGGGTAATAGAAAAACTGCAACGAAGCAGAGCGTGGCTCATAAACAACTACCCCACACTGTTTCACTTGATGAATGAGCTCAGCCTGTGTTATTAAAATTGGCAACTGTAGCCAACTATAAATACAAAGAGTTAATTTAAGCCAATAATAACAGTGGATGCGGTATTGATCCCGCCTTGATTGCCGAGCCCTACTTTCCTATTGCTACATAGAGAGGGCAGAGATGGTTCCTTGCCGACGCGAAAGCATACTTAGAACTTGGAGAGAACGAAGTATAATGACATATCATACATAAAATACTTTCACTCTTTCGATTTTGATCTTTCGGGGAGGTGCGGTGAGAGCGGCCACTGTAAACACTGCACATGCAGGTTGAAGCATAATTCATAAACCTTTTTCAGGAGATGGAACACCGGTTTACAGTACAGGAAGCGCTTTGAGTGATTCTGGACAGCAATGACATTGTCAGCAGCTTATCAGATCCTGAGGACTGTGACATTCATTTTGAAGATCAACTTGATGAGTAATTGTACATATTTCTTACGACCATATCGGTAGATATGTGTGCTGTGTAGTGCAAATTCGTCTCATGCTTCTTGAGGAGAAAAAAAACGCACACAATCACTAGAGTTCAAATAGTAGGGAGACCGGGGAAAGTAGTAAAACTTGTTTGTTTGAGCATCAGTTACTGTGGCCTACATTAGCCCCTTTTACACCGCCTGTTCAAGGCGGGAATGTTGCGCCTTTATTTCACCTCACCTTCTGTATAAAACGTACAAATACGGAATGTGGGGCATTGTTTTTCCGCTTTCATACCTCGGGCAGCTTTGTTTTCGTCTTTTTTTTTTACTGAATGTTTCCTCGATACTTTTTAAAATTATATTTACAGAAATGAAAATGCACCGGAAGAACGACAGCCTACAACAACAAAGAGGCAGCACTTTTCACAGTATTTCTGCACAAGTTTATTACTATTTACAATGTCTATGTTTTCTGCAGATTTTTACCAAAAATTAGAAACTTGACATACATACTGCTTCCATATCATTGTAGCTGAGTTTGTGCTGAAAACAAAAATATGAAACACTTTGAAATCACTGTTTGCAATCTGTGTTTATACTGTAAATGTGTGGTGTTGAAAGAACTGCAAAATACACTAGAGAAGTGAACTTCATACGAAAGACTGTTATA
Organism: Merluccius polli; assembly: GCA_030340625.1. Taxonomy (NCBI): domain Eukaryota; kingdom Metazoa; phylum Chordata; class Actinopteri; order Gadiformes; family Merlucciidae; genus Merluccius; species Merluccius polli. The sequence goes on from JAOPHQ010002883.1 coordinate 108,304, forward strand.
AATAATCTCCTGGTAATTAGTCCAAATTCATATTCAATATAGTACATGCTGCACAAGCACCTATGATCATTCCCAAGATTATTTACTAGTTTTATTGGCATGACATCCAATATATTGCCATCCCAAGTGCTTTTGTTGTTCCATCACCAAGCAAAATTGTGACAACCCTAAAAATGGCGTGTTGACACCAACGTCAGTATTGTACAGCTGTATCCTGAGCATGACTGTGTACCAGAAAAACAATAAAGTAAGTCTAGCAACACAAGACATTGTAGTTTAGACCTACTCAACAAACCACTGCATACGTATAATGATATAACTCTAAAATACGGCTTCTGAGAACAATATTCCAGAAATAAACCGCACGCACATGCGCACACACACACACACACACACACTGTGACAACCCTAAAACGGCGTGTTGACACCGACGTCAGGACCGGAAGACGACCGGAAGTCGTCGCCTACGTCAGCCTCACCGGAGGAAGAGGACGGGATCGTAAAGACTTTTAATGTCAGAAAAAAGGAAGAGAGAGGGAGAGTGTGAGAGGTAAGGGAACCGGAGCAATCTGTGCGTGTCACGAGTTAAGTCCACGTAGTTAGCCCGTGTTGCTTTTTTCTTCGTCGACCGTCATCGCTCCGCGGCTACCTTTTTCAACACCCGTCATCCTCCTTTCATCTCCTGCACACTGTTTGAACCAGAGAATCAGCGGCAAATTACATCCCCTCATCCAAACCCGACAACAATACCGGACTGACTGTGAGTACAGACCGACGTTTTTTTTTCTGACTCCGTTTAAACTGACTTTTTTTTTCTATTTCCTATTTTGTTTGAAGAACTGAACGGAACTTTATTTTGAACAACGGAAACTGAATGAACTGATTTATTTTGAAGAACTGAATGAACTGATTTGTGTTGAAGAAATTGAACTAAACTTTATTCTTACAAAAGAAAAACTTATTTTGTGGTCTCCTTGATTTATGGTTGATGATTTGTTGCATGTGTGTTATTTTTTGTTATGTGCTTCCAGTACAGTGAGGGTTGAATTGAAAAGGGTGGTACTATGGTAGGTTTCATCCTTGTATGGTGTGTGTTGGGGGTATTTTTTTTTTGACTATTTGACTATCTTAAATGCCAGGAGAGAAACCTGGCTGGCGCCCATTATATAATAAGAAAATAAAAACCCAAACTGGTGGCAATAAGGTCAACGCTTACATGTAACAACCTGGTTCAGGCTAAATGCTTTGCTTTTTCTCATATTTTCTTCTTTTTCTCTACTGCCAAAACTATCTTTGCACTCGCACCACGGTCACGGCTGAGCTGCTGGCGTTGGAAGGAAGTCTAGCGAAGTGCATCATGGGAAACCTGTCATCTCTACAACTAACATGCCCCTCTTCGCCGTGCGACGCCTATCACACCTCACAACCTGTCTGCTGAATTATAGCACAGCAGGTCAGCAACAGTGTGGTCAGTCTCTGCAGTGTGTGTGTGTGTGTGTGTGTGTGTGAGTATGCATGTGTGAGCATACGTGCGTTAGCGTTTGTTATACCCCAGACAAACAGCACAACAGGGTTATTCCGGTTGGCAGGGTGACAGAGGACCGGAGACCTCTGGGCCACAGAGGCACTGTGAGTCACTGAGCCGCCAGCCTGTGGATGGCTGCTCTCATCTCTCGGTAGATAAGAATGCAGGACTCAGCTACATACGCTTTGTTTTTCAGTAGTTTTTTTTCCAGGTGGTGGGATGGAAAGAGATGGTGAGATGGTGTTAACAATTATAGTTACTTGTAGTACTAGTGTACTAGTATGTGAATGCAAGCAAGGACCGACATTGTCTTTTGTCCTTTACAGAAAAAATTAAGACTAAATATATAAAACAAACACTGAGCACAAGTCTTGAATAATGACCGCCATGATTGAGCAGAAACCAAACCAGGCTGGGCAGAAGGATGCATGGAGACTCTACTGCATGCTGGAGCCTTTACCCTCACATAACATGACCCGAGTTGCAGCTTAGCGATCGCCCCTTTCTCCGTTTACCTGCTTGCGCTTTTACGCACTATACACGATTACTTACTATTTAGCAGGAAAGCGCCATCTCCCGAAGCAAGTTCACCACCCTGTCTCCAGTGACCCTTTGTTTTAAAATTCTGCAAACGCTGCACTTGTTCCCGAGCTGACTGTGGCATGGGGAGAATGATATCAATTATTAATCAATTATGGTGAAAGCCAGTCACCTTGAATCTGCCAAAGAACTGTCACTGCAGCTGTTGGACGTTAGCGAAGGCTGTTGCATCGTGACTAACTAATTACCTCGTAGGGATTAACACGATATAGTGTGAGTGTTACGTTTGTGTATGGTATTCTGTGTATTGTAAAAGCCTGTGCAGAGCCACACCTGTGATTGGTTGAGAGATAATATTCAAATTGACAACCCAGTGCCACCCAGATGATTGGTCCATTCATTTCCCATCAGCCAATCACCATCAACCTGCAGCTATAAATGCTTCCTGGTTCCTGCATGTTCATAGAGCAGACAATACAAGACTGTCAGAATTCAGAGAGCCTGGTTGAGTGTGTATGTTTCGTAGTCCAGTTATTTTATGTTTCTCCTTCATAGGGGCTAGGTAAGTTTGGAGTACCGTGTGCATTTCCAGCACGCAAGTTTCTCAGTGTTAAAAACATTAGGTTAGAGGTGTGTGCCACCCCATGTATTTTAGTTTTTCTGGGAAAAGTATTGTATTATGTCTAATATTATTGAGATAGCCATCCCTCACTCAGTGTTTGCAGTTACTTGATGACACCTCCTCTTTGGTGCTAACTAGAAATGATGGGCGACTTTTGTTAGCTGGTCTCAGCTGCTAAGAGGACGGTAGAAAACCACCACATGCACGTTGGTGAGGAAATGGCTCTCCTCCACCCTCCACCGGGCTATTGCAAAGCTGAAGCCTTCTACAACCCGATTACACCATGCCGAAACAGAATACAATTTGCTGGTCGAAGCTACTAGAGAAGATTAGTGTTAATTGTCTTTTTCAGCTGTGCCTTCATGCTTGCTTGCTTACTTGTTTACCATATATATGTTTGAGATATGTCTGAATGCTGTCGGTTTATGTCTATACTGGTCATGGAATCCCTGGGTAGCAAGGGGATGGGGTTGGGAGGAATGGGTTGTACTAGTAGTTTTGTTAATGCTTGTTGTCTGTCTGTTTTTGTTTTGTATGCATGTGCCTTGGTCTCATCGTGTTAGAGGGTGGAGGCGGAGTGGATTGGTGGGAGAAAAACAAAGGAATGAATGGGATGGGGGGGGAACTGTTGTGTTATACTTGTGACTGTGATAGTGCTTCCCCTTTCCTATACAAACAATAAATAATTGCTCATAACACAATATTGAGTTTTGTTTAATATTTGTTTCTAGCAAGCAGCTGTTTTATTACACATTAGGCTTCAGTCCTGCAGCACATTAAATGCTTGTTCACTTAATTATCTGTTATTTATTGCTATATGTTCATTGGTTCACCTTTTTGTCAACTGGGTTTTAATGTTTACATCCCTCCTCCCTAGACACCAAAAAGGGGTTTAACAGCAAGGACACATTGGCAATTATTAAAAGACAATATAAAAAACTATATATTTTTATTATATATATATAATAACAAAATATATATTTTTTAAATGTTCAATTCATTAACTTCTCTATAACATGCTGTGGATGCATAGGGTTTCTTCCTAAGATGAGCACATTGACTAGGTCTTGCTTATGCCGCCGCTGTAAAAAAAAAAAAAAAACCAGAAGAGATTAGACTACTCCACATCACCCACAGCTAAATCCAGAGACATATCCACTTCCTAAGAGGCTTAGAATGCATTAAAGTCACCTTTACTGATGTTTAGAGCTGTGAGATGTTGCAAGGCTGTTAAAAGGCTGAAATGAGCAAACCGAAATCTAGATACTAATTTTGGCTAAATTTCTACTGACAATGAGACTATAAATATTTAACAAACATTTTTTTATATTATAGCATTTTATGCTTCCATAAACAAGTTCTCTTTTATGGTAAAGAATAAAGAATGAGTCCTTTGTCCTTTTCCACTTGCTGCCTCAGCAGCAGCTGTTAGCATCGTAATGATAATCCGACATGCAGAGCATTTTACATTACACTCTTTAACAGTCGATTTGATTTCCAAAGACAAATTATATCAAAGACAAGATGCACATTTATGCAGATACGAACATGCTGGGAAGTGTTCTGGTTCAAATTAAATGACAGATGGAGAATAAAACTAAAAGATTTAAATCCTCTCTTCTGTTCATCTATTTTGGTTTTGTCTCATATTCATCCTTTAATTTATTTTTGTGCTTTTTAATAAGTTGATCTCTGGGATTACTGCCATTAAAAAAAATCCCTTCCCAAAAAAAGCAATGCATTTGAGGATCTGTTTTGTCTTTTCTTTTGTTCCAAATGCTGACTTTGCATTGTTCTTCTCAAACACTAACCACTGGATTAGTCTTTTGATGAACATTTTTGGGAAAGGATTACTCCAGCCCGACAGCAATAGTTTCCACTTTTCAACAAGATCTGAATGTTGACACTGCATTTTAATCAGTGCCATCCCCAATCACCGTCAATATTCACAGGGCCTCTAAATTCAAGCTCACTGGCTCTTAAAACACACACACACATATGCAGAAACATATAAACTAGAGCGTCTTCACTCAAATCAAAATAAGGTCGAAATAAAAGCTGAGGACATCTGGGGGAGAAACAAAAAAGTCTATTGGTCCATACGAGCAATCAAGTGAGAAAAACAGAAATGTACGAGAATGTGTACACAATCCACAGCAGATAACCTGTTTGTCCATAATTCCTTTCTAATTGGGGTTGCACGAGCATCCAACTCTCTCCAGCAAATAGATCTGCATGGCTGGACTCCACTGCAAATGCGGTACATCTGGAGGAAAAGACCTGGACAGCTTACCATGTATGGTGTGGTCCCACAAGAGACCACACCATCCGGCATCTTATTCCTATCAGGTATGAAGGGCTAAATGCAAGTCCATACTATTCAAAGCATTAAAACATTGAAATGTAAATGTTGAATGCAGATGGACTGCATTTATATAGCGCTTTCCTGACCTGTGGCCACTCAAAGCGCTTCACAATAAGTGCCTCACATTCACCCGTTCATAGACGCGTTCATAGACGCGTTCATACACCGACGGCGGTGTCAACCATGCAAGGGAACAACCAGCTCGTCGGGAGCAGTTAGGCTTAGGTGTCTTGCTCAGGTGCTTGGTTAGGAGGAGTCGGGGATCGAACAGACGACTGCTCTACCTCCTGAGCCGCTGCCAAAATGTATCAAACATAAGCTGAGCTAGACATTTAATATAGAGCAGCCCTTGGGGATAACTATTCACTACACTGGCACACCTCTGTGTGAAATGATAGCAGCGATTATAATAAACGACGAGGCACACTGTGCAGCTGAAGAAACGTGTATGATGCATGATAATGATGTAAAAAAAAACAGAGAAGCTGTGCTCCGTGATAGGATGAGATCCATTTCGGCTGAGATTGATTTATGAATAAACTTGCTTTAAAACAACATTCACCAACGTCACCAAGCCCCCCCCCCCTCCACGCACAGCAATCAAACCACTCTCCAGCCATTTTCAAGCCCGTCTGAACAAATGGCTTAATTAGTATCTGCGCCACGTTTGTTAAAAGGTAGCGTGCGTTCAAGGCGACGACAATGCAAGCCATCCATCTTGCCTTGCCTTGGAGCAGAATGTGGATGTGCCTGGTGCAGACCACGTGAATAAGCCCCACACAATGGCCACATAGCGGTATTGAGGGATAGCGTAGCCACAATGAATAAGAAAGCACGATCAAGGAGGTTGGGGGGTGTGTGGCATGATGGACCTCCTGCAACATGTCAGCAGGCCACCATCCCGCCATGAATCTCTGTAATGAGGCCAGGGGAGACGGGGAGACGGGCCTTAAACAAGAGTTATGGACATCCATTTCCGAGCTACTCTTTGTTAATGAATATTAAAATAAAAAAGGGCAAAATATACGGGGGAAAAAAACACTAGTGAGGTTCAGGAATAATTATCTAGCGGCACAGCGTGGCACATGTGGCCCACACAGTATTGATAGAGTGAAAGTATAAATGGGCATGTGGAGACATCGTTTGGGGTCGATGCGAGCGGCGCATCCTCAGTGTCGTTTCAGATCCCTGATGACGCTCGATACACCAAGAGCACCGGGAAGTGAAAATAGACTTTCCAACACCTTCTTGGCTCATTGCCAGGGTCATATTATTCAATAAAAAGAATAAAAGAAAAGCAACCTCAAAATATTTGACAACAAATAAAAATGTGTTTCCTCTCGCACATTCGCATAAAACCTGTAATAGCCTCCTGCGATCAGGTCAAATCTCAGAGGAATAAATCGCATACCACGTTAATGATCCAGTTTACTCTAAAATGATGAATAACAGGATTTAAAAACAAATAATATATCACAGAGGGAGGTATCCACTACACAACTGCCGAATATATTGTCAGGAAAATATCAAAAAGTATATTAATATACATCTCAAAGTCAGATGATAAACTCAGTCTGGGGAAGACTCAGGATTGTATGGGTGTGGTCTGAACCCCTGCCCCTCTCTCGCTGTTTTGTGTAGTTTGTACTCCTAAAAGCCTTAGCTTAATTTAGCTGCATGCCGTCGTAATGCGAGTACCATAATTGGTCAATGGCTTGGCCACATGAGTGTACGGTAATTGGTCACCCGCTTGGCTACATAGCCAGGAGGGAAAATCTATAGACAGACATTACGTGAGACTGCAATTGATTTCATGGAACATAATTTTCTGATGCTTAATGCACACCTTGATAACCCTTGAAGTGTGAGTATATCTTCTATGATCTTGAACATAGTTATCTATGCCATTTTGTCACTGTTACTAAAATAACACCATCATTTAGAGAAAACAGCAGATTGTAAACGTCCTACTCTGCTCCAAACTTGAGTCCTGTTATAATACCCTCCCCCCCTTCCTAGAGCTCTCAGCCCCAAACACTTTTTCTTTATTTCATATTGTTCAAATTCAAGCTGAAACAGGTGGTTCACTTACACTTTAACAGCATAATTAGAAGTCAATTATGGATTTCTTTTGTCCATCACTTTAAACGTTATATTTCAAAAGTGAAATACATTCTGAATAGCATTTCACTGTCTTTATTTTTAACCTGTGGTATATAATCACTCAAACTATTTTACCAGCGGGTTAGAGGTTGATCAGCCATTACAAGCCATTTCAAAGTCCACCCTGTAGTGACTTTTCAAATGTATTTTTCACATTAGTCATTTAGCAAAAGCTTTTATCCAAAGCGAGGTTCTTTGGATAAGTTACTCTGAGAACAAGTAGCTATAAAAAAAAAAGTAGGAGTAGTGACATCACATGTGGGCGTGTCCACCCAGATGCATGATAGGCTGATCTAGAGCCCTGCACTGGAGCCCGAGGGGCCCGACAGCCCGAGGGCCCGAGGGCCGGGCTTCGGGCCGACGACCGCATAATTACATCGGACACGGGCCGGGCTCGGGCACTTTTATTTTTCAACTGAATTAATTTTTTTAAACCTTTTTTAAACCGACGTATTATGACAGTCCTGGACCGGCCCAAAAATAATAATACACAAAATAAAAAATAATCGGCCTGAAATCGTCCGGCCGAACCTCCCTATGGCAGCCCGTCCCTGGTTATAGGCCTATGCGGCGCTCGTAAAAGCCGAACAATGCGCCCAATAATCAAACAATGCGCCCTACATGCGCTCTTAAAGGTTTGGAAACGATCCAACAAGACTACATCTGTATTACAATCACAATAAGTAGCCAACTTATCGGCCAACAATAATCAAACAAGGCAGTAAAAGTGGGCATTAAACTGTATAGGACTGTTTTGAATAAAAGGGAAAAGGCCGACATACGCCCATACAATATGCAGCCGACGCTCGGAAAAAGGCTCGCGACAAAAAGATGAGCCACACATTTAGAAACAATTGCATGAACTGTCTAAAAGCAATACCTTAGTCAGAAAACATATATGAGGCTGAACGTTTTGCTAAAATGTCAGTTATGGAAATATTGAAAATGTAGCGGCTGGCTTGACCACGCGAAACCGAGAGACGGCTGTCTTGACCGCAGTAGGCGATCGGTCATTAATCATTAATCCTATTTAACCGTATAACTGCACACAACTTTATTTAAAGGCAATCAAATGTAAAACATGTGTGTTTGTATTGTGGTGTCCGGTGCGTGTGGATGTGTGGCTCTTCCAGCGGAGCGGTTCATGTTAATAGCGGAGTCCGGGAGGGTTCACCTTCACGGCGGAGTTACGAGGGATGTGCGACTATCGTCTTAAAAAATACTAAAGTGTTTTTTAAAGTTAGAAAGATATTAGATATTCAACCGATATTCACGCTCCGAATTACAGCGATCAGACACGCGGAACTAAAGCCGCGATCACCGGGCACCGCTTCAAGACTCACATGCAACACAACGTCCTTTTGATCGATAACAATATAAATTGATCGACACATTTCTTAACGATCAATGATCGATCATCGATTAATTATGCCCATCCCTAATGTCCACTTTGATCTGTCAGAAACCGTTCGTTTATTCACAGAAAAATAGAATGCTGTTTTTTTCTAACTGCAGAGCGTTATCCCATTTTCAGAGCGAGAGATTAAATATACGATCGCACTCAATGAATATAGCGTTCTATCACGCTAAAACATTGTTAATGGGAGGTTAACAAAAAAAAGTCGGGCTTGATACGGGTTCGGGCCTGAGAATTCTGAAAACCTGTCGGGCCGGGCCGGGCCGGCGCTCCACCCCCTCGGGCCAGGGCCGGGCTCGGGCCCAGATAATAGGCCCGTGCAGGGCACTAGGCTGATCAGGATATTGACATCGGATGTCCCTATGGGGTAGATTTTTAAATAGCTTGCGTGGCTAATCAACGTCACACCTGGTGGTAAAATAGGGGCTCTTTAAAATAGTTATTCCATCACTACATGGTGGTGAACTGTATCCTTATATATACAACTCGCAAGTCCCTGAGTAGAGTACATTCATTTAGATGATGCATTCAATTATTAATACCAACAGCTAGTTGGCACATCATTCACGCACACACACGTGTGCACATACGCACGCACACACCACTCTGAAAGGCGCTCAGGCCACATGCGGTGTATATGCAGTTTAAAGTATGCTATAAAATGTACAACATTTCCCACTCACCACTCTTTAATCATGGTGTGCGCTTTGGGAATCATCTGCTCATTTTTGGTAAACAATTTATATGGACTAAATACGCAAACAAACAACTTCTTCTGACTCTTCTCAATAACATCAATAGCAGCCACACAAGCTAAGAGATGGCCCATTTTGCAAAAACATTTAGCTTTTTGAACACATAACTGTAGCCATGCAATACAGGATGTGTTTCTTGGCCTACCAAGAAAACGCACTTATGGCTTTGAAGATCAACATCAATACATTACACTATGCACACACAACCACGCACACATGCACACGGACATAAAACCCACTCACACACATACACTTAAACTGACAAAGATGACACACACATACCGAGTGGGTGAGCTAAGCTGCAGTGGAAGAGGAGAAGAGTCTCCAGTTAACTACACAGCCTCACTGAAGTCTCTTTGAAGAGGTCTGGGAGGCTGCATACTGGGAGGCATCATACCGGGAGGCTTCAGTGAGGACCACATAGTGCCACCACCACCACCACCACCTCCCACCACCACCAGGACCCCACCACCACCACCTCCCACCACTACTAGGCCTCCACCACCACCACCAGGACCCCCACCCCCCATCACCATCACCACCAAACCACTCCCACCACCACCAGGACTCCACCACCACCACCCCTGGATCTGCTTCCACCATAACCATGACTCTACCACCAACACCCCAGGACCACCCCCATCACCATGACTCTACCACCACCACCACGACCTCCCACCCCACCCTACCATCACCACTAACCCCTGGACCCCCCCACAATCACCCCCTGGACCCACAGGTGTTGTCTCGCTACACAGCCATGATGAGGGGAGGGTGGGGGGGGGTTAACGGGGAGCGGCTCGTATGCTGCTGTGCTTTGACAAAACGCAGCCTGTCACACAGCCAGAGAAGCGAGGACACCCGGTGTGATGCCAAGTCTCGCTGACAGGGCCAGCAGGAGGGGGAGAAGGTAGAAAGGAGCCTTTGGTCATTTTCACAAAAACATGCAAAGGCTAAAATAAAGAAAAAGTAAGAAAAAAGTAGCTCCTAGATGGCCAAAATGGAGAAGCTCTTAATGACATTGTGTGTACTCATTTTGTTTCTTAAATCGCTGGCGAAGGAGTAATTAACAAACCCCTTCAGCACTCAAACCTAATAGTGAATTAACGTAGGCATGAAAACACAAATGTGACACCTTGAAATAGAAAGATTTAATGAAAAGCAATTACTTTAGTTTGCTTTTTGTATAAATACATTTAGAATAGTTTATACCAATTACCATGATTGGTTAGCAGTTCACATTAACAGCTTTAATTACCTGAGACACCGCCGTTTAATTAATTATTAGTTATTTCAACGTTTACATTTTTCATTTTTTGGGCCAAATACAACAAATACCCAAATTCCATTACTGGAGTAGACACTATGATGTAGCACATGACATCCCACTCTGCATACTTTGCGTGTTAAAGGATACTGACTTCAAATCACTGTTCATAATTTTGTTGTTTCAATCACACGTTGGACGAGAAGTAAGCAGCTCTCGTATGGAGTGAGATTTGTGACAATATGTTCAAACAATACTTTTTCAAATTCAAACAAAAAATGATTGATCAAAATATCAAACACATAATTGAAACAAAAAAAATAAAGTCAAATAATAAAATTAAACTCGCAAAATATCAAATACAGAATTGAAACAAAAAAAATAAAGTCAAAGAAAAAATGTAGCAACATAAATCTGTCTTTAACTCTTTGAATCACTTGTATTTTTGTTTACAATACTCTCAGGTTCTTTCTCAGTGACAAAGTTTGTTTGTTTCCTGCTAGCTTTGCGGTTGCGCTTCAGGTTCTTTGTTTGCGATGCCAGCTTTTTTGATTGCAGTTCTGGCACACATTTCACGTATGGGTGGGTTTCTCTGGGGTGCCTTCCTATTGGCTTATCTGTTTTGACTGACAGCTGAGCTGAACTACAACTGCCCCGGAAGTTGAAACCCTGTTCTCTGCTGCTGATTTTGGCTGGCGTTTCTCAATACCAAGTACGCCAAGTTCGGACTTGCGTACTTGGTAGTTCGGACTTGGTAAGTTTGACTCGGGAGTACAAACTCCCGAGGACGGGAGGACGCAGTACGGTCATTCTGCAGTTGGAACAGCAGCGGACTTGATGACGTCACCATCTCAGCTCGTCTTGACTGTACATCTACTCCGGTTATTTTCACTGTAATGTATATTTACAATAAAACAAAATATGATGTAAAATACAACCCTGCCTCTTTTCATTTTAAAAATATTAATATGTATAAAGCCAGGGCTGGACTGGGAACGGGGGGGGGGGGGGGGGGGGGGGGGGGCGATCATAACACAGCTGTCAGTCAAAACAGATAAGCCAATAGGAAGCCCACACGTGAAATGTGTGTCAGAACTGCAATCCAAAAAGCTGGCATCGCAAACGCAAACAAAACATTGCAAAGAACCAGAAGCGCAACCGCAAAGCTAGCAGGAAACAAACAAACTTTGTCACTGAGAAAGAACCTGAGAGTATTGTAAACAAAAATACAAGTGATTCAAAGAGTTAAAGACAGATTTATTTTGCTACATTTTTTCTTTGACTTTATTTTTTTTGTTTCAATTCTGTGTTTGATATTTTGATCAATCATTTTTTGTTTGCATTTGAAAAAGTATTGTTTGAACATATTGTCACAAATCTCACTCCATACTCTCGCGTCTGGTGTGGCTGTTAGTGGAGAAATGGAATGGAACGTAATTCTTGCGACTGCTATTCAGGATGTTTCAATCTAAACTCACTATAAATGGGCAGCTAATTGATGAAAGAATATATATATATATGTAAGGGTTAATGCCCGACGAGGTGTCCATTATCAGAAGTTAATGGACGACGCGGAGGCGTGAACGGTTTCTTCCGCGAAGTCCATTAACTTCTGATAATGGACACCTCGAAGGGCATTATCCCGCTTATACCATGGTCACTTGCCAAAGAAAATAAATTAAGACCATTAATTAATATTTGCATGCGTTTTACAATCAAAATATAAAGTTGTTCACAAGCCATAATTTAGCTTCCCTAGTAACGCCTGAGGGTCTGACTAATACCTGGAACAATCATTACCCTCCCGTAAGGTTCTTATGCAACGGAAACGTTGTTCACTCCTCCAGTAAATAGGACGGACCTTAGATACGACTTGGCAATGGGAGGTATTCTAGTCCGCTCAGCTATGAGTCAGAGAGCTAACGTTATGTATTGTACATAACTGTAATTTGAAATTCGTCCCAGCCTTTATACCACAGATACTATAGGGTCTATAGCATATAACCGTGTTTTCTGATTACAGTTTAATGCATTTTTCACAATTTACCAGCTGTCGTTTTGACGACTAATCACCGCGCCATTCGTTTCAATGGGAATCGCGACGGTCTATACTTTCAATAAAGTGTACATATTTATAATTTGAAATGTGTCCCAGCCTTTACACCACAGATACTATAGGGTCTATAGCATATAACCGCGTTTTCTGATTACAGTTTAATGCATTTTTCACAATTTACCAGCTGTCGTTTTGACGACTAATCACCGCGCCATTCGTTTCAATGGGAATCGCGACGGTCTATAATTTCAACATAAAGTGTACATATTTATAATTTGAAATGTGTCCCAGCCTTTATACCACAGATACTATAGGGTCTATAGCATATAACCGCGTTTTCTGATTACAGTTTAATGCATTTTTCACAATTTACCAGCTCTCGTTTTGAAGGCTGAACAGACAATTTGACTGGAAGTACTTAGTAGGTGTCCATATAGCCAGAGCTAGCTCTGCATATAGCAGGGATTAATGGCCACCCTACAGCAGCCAATCAGAATCGAGTATTCCCTCTCCGTTGCCATGGTTACCATCTAGCGTTTGAGCCAGCGCAGTAATCTAACTGTAATCAGGCAATTTGACCCGAACGTCTTTCCTAGTACATTAACACTTTTTAACCTACACCCGCCAGCCAATCAGAATCGAGTATTCACGCCGACCATGGTATAAATATATATATATATATATATATACAGTATATATATATATATATATATATATATATATATATATATATATATATATATATATATATACATTTAAATCCTTTCACAACGTCAGCGACTATTCTTTTTAATGTGGAAACGCAATGTGTATTGACGCAAACCGAGTGCCTAATTGCCAATCGCTGTATTCATAGAAAGTGTGCACATTTATAATCATTGATCATCATTTATCACCATTAATCAACAATCATTCAACGTCAACCTTGCCCATCTCTTTGCTTCCGTGTTCTCCCCATCATTCCCATAGTGTTGCTACCAATGGTTTAATATGCTTTATTTTTAGGAACTCACAAAGTGGTAGAGTAGAACAGAACAGTTTGTGAGTATAGTATGATAGTGTTCAGTCCCCAGTTGGAGAGATGTACTTGGTTTTGCTCTTTAAAGTTTTGAGTGTTATGTTATGACACAATCCACACTGGCAGCTTTTGATGAAATTGGCATGACACGAGGAAAATGGTGAAAGTAATTTAAAATGTATTCCTGACGTTAGTTAATTGTTTACATATTTTGTCTTTTTTCATTGATTCCTAAAGTAAATATGTTTTAAAATGTATTATTATAAATAGTGATTCCAATTCTGAAAATAATACTTAAACCTCCCAATCCTGCCACTCAAGGTAAAAAAATAGCTGACCATAAACGATAACCACAATCCCCTTGAAATAGTCAAACCAATGATCTGGAAAATATTAAATAATAAACTGCACAATGTATTCTTTTTCATTATTAGAATAAAAATGTCATAGCCAAGAATAACTACTTAATATAGATTCCCAAGAATACAAAGGCCAAAGAATAGGATAATCAATCACACAAGCTCTCTTAAACAACTTATCAGTCACAAGAAGGAAACAAAAAAAAAGACACGGGAGCTCTTCGACTCCCCGCTTCCATTCAGAAAAAAAAAGAAGAGTTTATTAAAACATCATCTGAGTACTCATACGTGAAATGACTTCCCTTATTGTGCAGTCAGACATTAACATCTCTAGCAGTGTGGGTGTAATCACTGTCAAGGGCTGTCTCAACTTAACCAACGTACAGAAACAGAGTGTGACTGCTGCTCTGAGCCATCGTCTCCCATTATTGGAGCCATGAAATATAACTCTGACCTATCATTTCCTGAGCTTTGCAGTCACAGGTATGGAGAAAAATTGATAGGTGACCCTTTTTATCACACTACCTGGGGGGGGTGGGAGGTGGAATATAACATTTGGCAGTGGGTGGGGGCTGTTGGGAAGAAAATGGAGGATGCAAGTCAAGGAAAAATAGGAGTCAGACGGCATTGTTGATGATCATGGTGGACCGATTGCTCCCAATTATCCCGCCTATGCGTTGGGATTCACTGAGGCATATTGTCCATTAAACGTCTCGCTTCATATCCTGCCCTCTACCCATATTTTAAATGCACATTCCCCATTGGCAATGATGAAAATGGTTTCAACCTGACCCTTGGCGATTCTGCCCATACTACTTTCAGGGTCATTAGAGACAAGAATAATGTCATGCCTTACCAGCTAATGGCAGTAATCTGACATGCTGAAAATATGGAGTAATAAAGGTGACAGGACAGTAAGAAAAAGGCCAGGGGGGAAAAAAACACCCAAACAATGGACACCACTGCAGGCAATTGGAGTACTCATTGCAGAGTTCAGACAGTACAGACAGCATCTGAAACAGAAAGCTTTGCAACTGTGGCCACAGAAAGAAAAAAGAAAAACATGCAAGGAGAAAGCTGTTTTACTTTTTTCACTATGAAAGCTGAAAGATGATTCGATATTCTGATTCTTTTTGTACACTGAAATAGTGACTAGTAGACAAACCTTAGGGATAGCCCTGGTCACATCACCCCTGGTGACCATGGATATTGCTGCTTCTGCTTGGCTAATAGATGTGGTGACAGCCTTGGGCACTCCCTTGGAACAGATCAGCAGCAGGTGCTGCATTCTGTCCCATATGTTTTGACTTGTTTCAATACTCAACTCAATACTTCAACACTAGCCTCTCTCACAGTGCTGCATGATCCCACGGGGGCACAATGTTTCCCCTGATGCTCTCTGATACGACTGCCTAAACGCATGGAGCTCCATTTTCATTTTCTATTTATCTGCCTCACGACAGCAGAACACCTGCTGGCTCCAGAATGTCCTCCTTCTGTCCTCTGGCAAGCCAGGCCCCCCAGGGGCCAGAATCGTCCTTCACCAAACCACCCATTCCCACTCCTATTAGGACAGCAGTCTTGGCTGTAAATCACAGGTAAACAGGTAGGACACAAGGGAATACTGTTGGAACGCAGCGGGAGCAAGTTTTTCCTCAAACCACTACGAAGTGTAACACTGCAGTTTGCTGCACATACAATAGGGAGAAGGTATCTATAAGCACATATCTATACAGGGGTGCAATATGTCTGACGAGACATCAGCAAAGCGGTCATGAAAAAGCACGGCAGGGTTTTATGCCTCAAACTGGATTTGAAACCTGTGTGTGGAACGGGAGTTTGGAAAAAAAACCCAGATGGAACCAATGGGCAGAAAATGGCTAGAACATAAAATACGCATTATCATTATGATCGACGTCCTTTAAAGAGCAGCGCAATGAAAACGTCTGCAACAATTAGCTGTGCAACAGGCACCACTGCGGTCGCACAGCTTTTAAATCGCTGACTGTGGAAATACTCCCGTCTGCAGTGCCGTTCCTCATGTCTCCGGCGGTGTGCTAGCTTTGCCTGTGGTAACGAGATTCTATCTTTTTCACTGCACCGATTCAAACAAATAGCCTCACCACCTGGGACTACTATTTCAAAAACGTTGACATTGGGTATTTTTTGATTTCATATATAACAGTATGTTGAGTGTGTTGGGCTTGGCAGCACTGGGCAGCATATGGAACCGGTATAGGCTGCTTGGCAGGATTAGTGGCTGACAACAGTGAGGCATGCCAGCCTGAATGCCAAGAACACCTCCTCTCTGGCCATGGATCATCTTTATATTTGATATACAGCTCAGGCGAGGACCTTGGGCTATGTACCCACGTATATTTTCGGGTTGTGCTTGGCTGTCTGTATATATATATATATATATATATATATATACGTATATATACAGACATAGCCAAGCACAACCCGAAAATATACGTGGGTACATATATATATATATATTAAGGCTGTCAACGTTAACGTGTTATTAACGAGTTAACGCAACATGTTTTTAACGGCACTAATTTTTTTAACGCGCGATTAACGCTGTGACATTTGAACCTCGGGCCACTCCGTAGCTCGGGAAATCAGGAAGCAATGCACACGAGGTCGATGCCACAAACAAACTACACAACACGTTCTCATCCCAACTCGTAATATACCGACGGTTTGTCACGCCCCTAGACGTCTGATACTGACGCAAAAGCTACCCTCCCGCGTCTGTGTGAAACGATCTGGGGGTTCTCATAAACCCGTTCGCGTTGGTAAGAGACGAGCAGAGTCTACAGCGTCTGCAGTCTACTGTGAAACAATTCACTCCAAAAAGGGTTAGGGTTAGGGTTATGGTCAGGGTTATGGTTAGGGTTAGCGTAATCTATCACCGTGACCGGGTTATTATTGGAGTGAATGGACGCTGTAGACTCTGCTCGTCTCTTACCACCGCGAACGGGTTTATGAGAACCCAGATCGTTTCACACAGATGCGGGAGGGTACCTTTTGCGTCAATGTCAGACGTCTAGGGGCGTGACAAATCGTCGGTATATTACGAGTTGGGATGAGAACGGGCTGAACTACAACCCTGTGAGCAGTAATGGATACAAAATGGGGGGGGGGGGGGGGGGGCGATCGTAACACACCGCCTCCGGTTAGGACAATTTACTTCTTTTATTTTTATGACAGTCCTGGGCCGGCCCAAAGATGTGCATCGGGCATGCCGGGCAATTGCCCGGTATGCCCGATGGCCAGTCCACCCCTGCCCGGCGCCCCCTCGCATGAAGCAGACCACGCTGGATAATTTAAAAGGGAAACAGCTGGACAACTCTACAAGCCGCAAACACTTTATTTATTTTAAATTATTATTTTCTTTAAGTTATTTTGTGCATCACCCTGTTTGTTTTGAATTTGATGCAAATTGCAATGCAATGCATTGAGGGGCATCTTTTGTGTTAATTGGCTGCTTAAACAAAAATGGGGATGAATAGATCAAATGTGAAGTTCAACACACTACTGTGTTAGTAAACATTACTATGCAGTTTGCACGTTAGTTACTTGAACTGAGAGTATTTCTCATTGTAACAATAAATAAACATGCTTTTTTGCATAAAGCAAGCATTTGTCTATTCTCATGTTGAAAAGAGTATTACCTCATAGATCATAGTTAATCGTGATTAATCA
Source organism: Merluccius polli (assembly GCA_030340625.1). Lineage (NCBI taxonomy): Eukaryota > Metazoa > Chordata > Actinopteri > Gadiformes > Merlucciidae > Merluccius > Merluccius polli. Next base: position 126,102 of record JAOPHQ010002883.1, read on the forward strand.
TGATTAACTATGATCAATCATGCGATTAATCAAGTTAAATATTTTAATCGATTGACAGCCCTAATATATATATATATATATATATATATATATATATATATATATATATAGCGAGACAGGATATATCTGATAATAATACGGTGGGTATGTGGATGAATGGCTAAACGGCCAGGGGGATGTGTAGCTTTCCATGAAAGTCATTCTGCAATGTATTTTGTTGTTTTATTTCTTGTCATGTCTATTTTGTTCTATCTATATATGTAACCATTCATTCATCCATCTACCAATCGATCTAATCAAAACAGCAAAAACGCTGGCGTATTACAATCCACATACTGTCACACCCTGGGTGAAAATAACATGAGAACAGATTGTTTGAAAACAGAAACAGTAACATCTGTGACTATCCGATTCACACCTTCTCCCGTTCCTGCTGCCTGCTTCTGTTGTTGCGCTGCCTTCGACCCATTTCACACTCACGCAAACACCACATTTGCACAGCAGGGAGTTTGTTAATATGAGTCCATGTTCCCCCATGCCCCAATGCATTACACACCGTGATGGTGGTGAGAGTGTGTGTGTGGCGGGATGGTTTGATGCCACCTGTACCGCTTCACTCCCGAGACATAAGGATCATTATGCCAATGAGTGTCTGAGGGCCAATGAGTTTGTTTGTGTAGCTGTTTCTGGCATCCCTCGCCCCGAACCAACCGGGTAATGATTCACTGAGAATCCTTTAATATGTTTCCCTATTCACTCGTTTGTAGAAACAAACAGACAAACAAAAGCTCTGGAATCCATTAAATCCATCCAAGGGAAAAAAGTCAAACACAACATTAATGTCAAAAAAATATTGTTTGAATTGTTATGAGAAACAACCCCCTTTGCACCCCCTGGGATATGTGGCTAAGATGTCTTCATGTTTCCTTTTTGCTGTGCTCTGCTACTACAGGCAACGATTAGCATTTAGCAGAGCATCTACACTACCTTTTTAGAGTCAAGAGATAATGCTCCGACTATTTTCACACACATCCACAATTTACACACATCCAATTGGACTATACTCTTGAGCCTTTAGAGAGCAAGTGTTTCAGCTCAAATTTCAAATTTCACTATGAAAATTAAAAAAAAACAACTTTTGGGCTGAGAGTAGGCTCACACCAACTTTGTGATACTTTATTCTTTTAGCTAGTACACACCTTTGAGTATGAGCGTTATAATGAGCAATGTTGAAATGTGCTGCACACTATGGCATAATAATATATCTGTCGTTTTAACCACTCCCCAGATGGAGCTCCACACACCGTGGCGTTAGCTCATTGAAATTTGAATCATGCATTTTCATTTTATTATAAGAAAGTCCGATTTCAGAGCTATTAAATTAAAGATCTGAGAACTTAAAATGGGTTTCAAAATATTGTTCATTCATAATATAATCAAGGTGAAAAAGTCACATTTTACCTGCCACTCAATAGATTATCAGTTTTTGGCTGGTGAGTAAAGCAAATCTACCAGCCACTTGCATATTTACCAGCATTTGGCTGGTGGCTGCTGCTAATTGTGTGCCCTAAATATAATGCAGTGATGATGCATTATATTTATTTTTTTCACCATTGTATTTAACACAGAATACATGTATAAATAATAATGAAAAAAAAAACGATGTATTTAACTTATATCCGATTGGTTTCTCATTCAACACATTGTTGCATTTCAAAATCAATGTTTATTTAATTTTAATCCTCAGGCAGCATAGTAAATATAATACATTTTATTCAGGATTTATTTTATATTAAAAACATAAACCTACATGACTAATTCATGTGTAAATTAGTGCTGGGCATAGATTAATTTCTTTAATCTAGATGAATCTAACTGTAGTCTTGGAATTAATCTAGATTAATCTAGATTAAAATGGCTCATTTGAATTCTGTCGAAGGCATTCATAATATGCGTGTGCTACCTAAATAATGACTAAAAATAAGTCAGGGGGGGGCGCGATTGTTGACAGGGGGGGGGGGGGGGGGGGGGGGGTCAGTAATGACACCGCGAATACGGTCGTTTATCATCTTTTTTTAAATATATATTTTTTAAGAGGCCCCTGATTGGCCGAGGCCCCGGGCTGAAGCCCAGGTAAGCCCGTGCATTAAGGCGCCACTGCCCAGACCTACGACCGACGGGGGGGGGGGGGGATGCAGCCGTTCCGCAGCGCAGCTGTTCCGCAGCGCTTACCTTCCTTGGTGGAAATCCGGTACAGACCCAGCTCCCAACCCAACTTTGAGAATAGATTAACGGCGATAAATTTTTTATCACGTGATAAGAGTCTTGCGTTATCGCAGCGCGTTAACGCCGATAACGGCCCACCACTAGTTTAAATACATAGTAACACTGAAACATTTTGAACTGTTGCAGTGAAATTGGATGAGTCAGGGTGGAAACCAGCATGAATACAGTCAAAAAAGCAAAGTTACTTGCATCATCCCATCTATGGTTACCCAGAGATGATGAATGGCCGTCAGAGCTGACACATCCCCCACAGAACCCTGCCGCACAAACCATACTAATGAAATATGAACAAAGATCCGGGGTCAACGGTGCCCGCCGCAAAAGTTCTAAGTGCTGCTGACAGTTGTGGTTCTGCTAAAGCGAGGTGTTCTGGCATCCAGAGGCAATGGGGATGAATGATGAAATGTGTTTAAGGACGTAGTCACTTTTTGTTTGAGTGTGTATGTAGGTGATTCTGAGAGAGCGAAAGACAGAGAGAGAGAGAGAGAGAGAGAGAGAGAGAGACTTACAAATTAGAGACAGACGGAAAAAAGTCAGATTATATGGAGGGAATAAATTAATAATGAAATAAAGGATATTACACACGCACTCACAATGACAGACAGCTTGTTTTGATGGTTGTGATTGAAGTGTCTTGTGATCAAACCTACAGAAACCTTACACAAGACCGTTTGCTCCATTGTTTTGCACTCAATGTTTGAAATCTGTTTTCATTAGCCGCTGTCACGATTCATTTGGCTCTTAAAAGGTCCCACTTTGTGTGATGGTATTTGGCGAAATGTTGAAACTAGAAGACAGCCCAGCAGCTAGGCTGCCGGAAAACAGCTACACACCACGGAGCTGCATAGTTCGGGTCCAACATTGCATGGAGAACACATCAAGAATCCACTGGGATACATTCAATGAAAAAAGGTACTTCCGATATCCTGTGATACTTTATGGAAAACTTCACAAAACAGGAGGAAAAAAGGAAAAAGAGCTGTAGTGCTATACGTCTGACATAGCTTTTGATAAACAGAATGCATTGAAAAGTGTTAGGTATACATCTATGTTGTTGTTATTTGTGAGATAACTTAGAACATTTGAAAACATTTGAAGGTCCCCCGGATATTTTAAGTGGCTTGCTCAAGGGCATACGGAAAGCTGTTATCAAAGAGAGGAGCATGAGTGGTTGGCGCAGACACACATACTTGCTAAAGTGTGTGTATGTTTAGGGGATTTGGTTTGTAGTTGTTGTAGTGCATATTTACTTTCTCACTAACCTTGAAACTCCTCTGTGAGTCAGAGTTAAGAGGTCCACTGGTGCATAAAATAACTTCAATCTGTTCAGCACAGATTGCACCAGAAAGCACACCAATTCTGCCACTATGTATACATTTTAGCTATACGTTTTGGGCTGCAAAAGGTGGATGATTCAGAATCATGGGGAGTTGTGATTTGGTAATGCTACGGGTAGCGACAGTGGCCTACAGCAGCACCACTCCAAGTGTATGAGAAGGTTAAGTTCATGTGACCTCGGAAGCTCCAAACACTGGGACCAGAAATTCTTCACCCAGAGTGTGAAGCTACTTCACCCCGAGTATAAGGCTGTGGTTTCCCATGACCCAGGACCACCAGAGTTACAAGCAAAAACCGGTGTGGAATGTACTTACTTAGGCCTTTGTATTCCCTAAGGAACAAAGGCCATCAATCAAAGCCCTCCATCCTCTCCGGCCCTGTGCCTTTCGATCCAGTTGCTGCTGTGACAGCCCCTTAGACTTGAGCTCTTGTTCTGTGCATCTTCTCCAGGTGGTTCTAGGTCCTCCTCTGTTTCTCTTGCCTTGAGGGTTTCATGTTACCGCCTGTTTATTTTGTCTTCTGGGGGTGTGGCCGATCCAGTTCCAATTCCTCCTCCTAATTTGAAATTATATGGGTTTTAGCTTGGTGTGGAATGTAAAGAGTATGTAAATATTGTTTGTTGTGGGGGTCATTGAGTTGTATTTTTGCTTAGCAACACACAAATGGATGGACAACGGACAGGCACACAGATATATATTTCTTAAGTGCTTGAGGATAGAGCAGTTGGGCGAGGAAAGCAAGTGGGTGTTTGTGTTCTTTGTGGCTCTATGTGTGCATACAGATTTTGACCCTTAGCCCAGAATATGTGTGTGTGTGTCTGGGTGCACACTAGGCAGATGATACAGACGAACGAGAGGCAACTATTCTTTCATAAACTCCTTACATTTGGACTTTTTACTTTTTCTTCTTCAACGTGCACAGCGGAAAAATAAAGAGCCATTACTACAGCCCCTTTCCCTTATTAATACATGCATTAATTCATGCTCATAATCTGGTTCAACTTTTCACCACACACACTTTATCTGCAGTGGAGGGTTTTGCTGCTGCCTCGGCTATTGCAATTTGTGGTGAGGAACACCTTGCGCATTAGCTCTCCATTTCCAACACTAACCTTTTAAAAAGTCTTGTAGATTATGCATCAACATGACCTTAAGAATTCCAACCGTGTATAATCTTCCCATTTGCATTCCTACTCCGCACTCTACGAGGAGATTAGGTGGATAAGTAAGCTGTGGACCTAGCCATATAAGGAATTAAAGAAAGTTATCAATACAGAAAGTCAAGATAGAGAGAGATGCTTCACTGACAGTACACCCATGCAGGGTTTCCCACAAAAAAAAGTTTAGTGGAGGGGGAAGTGCTTCCGAGAAAGGCAAGCAGTAGCATTGGGCCATACCCAAATTCTCTGTCAAACAATCATGGGTTTAAAAAAAAAAAAGTTGTACATTATAATTACCAAATCAAACAGGTTATTGAGGCTGCTGTAGGCAAGATTTGAGAGTTGGAGAGAGAGAGCAGAAGAGAGCAAGGTTTTGAAAATAAACACCCCAAATAAACGCTTCCTCTCTCCCCAAGTTTCTCTTCCATTGAGAAGTGCTGCATTCAAGGACCTGTGGTGGAGCTTAGCTATATGTGATTGACTTAGGTGGGAGCGGCCTAAAAGCTAAATTGTCTTATACAGCACAGGCAACTATAAACAGATATTCTTACATTTCATGCACTAATGCCTGACGGATGACGATGCCATATTTAACAAATTCTAATAGGCCTACATCAATTGCATTAGGCTTACATAAGCTTTTAACCATGGGTAAGAGAAAATAATAATTGTTATTGTTATATTATATATTGGATCCAATGAGAGATCTACAACTAAAAACATTGATGGGCGAACCCTCCACAACAATAAAAAGAAAAGAAAACGAAAGTCTATAAAACAAGCTGTTCGTGTTTACCATATATTTGGGCTCAGTTACAAAGTCATCTTCAACAGGGAATGAATCAGACAATACGCCGTCCAAGTCTAAAAAATGAAAAATGAAATGCTGAAATACTGGCGTTAAAGCAGGGCAAACCGAGAGGTGATTCTCGGTCAGGTTCCAGGAGTTAACATGGCTAGACCTGTGGTGATTTGGATCGCTGAGTCTGCTTCTCACTCCCTGCCATCAATCGCTTTATTGCAGAGCACTTATCGCAGACTTTGTGTGCTTTAAGGACATTATCGTACAATAATAAATTGAATGGTGCTGCATTTGTTCTATACGCTGAAAAGCATCATTCACATGTATTTTAAATTTGTAATCAGTCAAACACTTCTACATTGTCTTTATCGATGGGGGTTTTGTTTTGTTGATGTGAATACCGTGCGCAATCAGACAGAACAGAGTTTGCCGTCTCCACAGAGAGCGGCCACTGTTTGATTTCATAGATGTATTGTATTAATTACGGTATATTATATTAGTCTATATTATAATATATTAGTTTAATAGTAGCCTATATTTTCTGTCAAATTGAATGCAGATGCTGACATGAACGGACGTGCACACTGTCATCATCATATTGTGAAAAGTTAATTTGCTTGTAGAGGCGGTCTGTCATTAAGCCGAGGTGCTGCACATTGCCTATAGACAGCTGTGGGAAACTCTGTTATGGCATATGTGTGTGTTGTTTTCCAATGAGCTCTGCTGACTTATTGATCCTGAAGAAACTAATATTATAACCTATTAACCACATATTTTTCCAAACTATATACTCAAATAGATCAATCAGAGAAAATAAAATATACTAAAGATACCATTAAATATGACTATTAAATTAGGTTTAAGAGAAGAATTACAGGTAAGTGGGTGTAGGTGTTTAGTCACTGAGACAGTAAAGTCAGAGGAATAGAAGGGTTAGCTTCTTACTCCTTTATGCTTGCTTGCACATACTGTGAGGCGTTTTTCATTGCATTCATGAAAATTTGATCAACGCAATGGGACGTCGTTATTAATAGGTTTCCTCCTGCGCTGTGAAATGGCTCACAGTGGAGAACATTTCCTTTCAGTAATCCTGCAAGATCCCCAAATGCACAGCATCTCAAGGTCTACGAAGTAAGAGTACGATTATCAGGGAGATCCCTATGGGACATTCCCGTGGATTGGGTTGATTTATGTGATATGTAAGACACAGAAGATACCCTTCCTCTGTGGTGAGGAGGCACCGGTTAGCCGCTAATCTGATCTGTGCGTTTTGTTTAAAATTAATGCATTTTCAACTCACAACTAGAGCCAGTGCTAGCCTGACATGGCTGTGTTGCGTTGAACACACTCAGCAGTCCTTGCTGCTCTGTATTGATAAGATATACATCACCAAAACCCATTGTTTTGGGTGGTTGGGAGAACTGGTACAGCTAATTATTTTATTTTTGTGGTCACTGGGGTCGGTTTTCTGTAGACGTTGGTTATAGAGTAGCTTGGGGGAGGCTGAGGCGTTTTATCCGCCTGTGTGCTGTGGAGGAAGAGGTTGGGCGCAAAGATGAAGTGCCATAAACCACAGTGGAAATCTAATAGACATATTGATTGCAGTTCACTGGTTCCTGTTGGCTATGATGGATTCTGAACAGAGGAGCCTGATGCGGCAAGGGGAATGATCACATTTATACCCTATATCAGTATGCCCCACAAGACCAAAATATATAATGACTTCTCTACACCATCTAACTTTGAACCCCACCCTCTCGGTCTTGCTCTCTCCCCTCCTCCCTTGTCAAGCAATACTATTCTGCATTCAATTATCTCTCCTTCGCCCACTTCCCCCAGGATTTCAAATAATGGCACGGACACACTACAGAATTTTCAAAATGGTAAGATCGCTGTACCGTTCATACTGCACGACTTGCTGTCTTGTAATCGCTAGGCTTTCAGTCATTGTGCTGTTCACACTACGTGACTGATCGGCGACAGAGGTTCATACACTACACGATCCACTTGATTTGTTCAGAAACACAGGTTTCCGCTCAGCCTGTGTCATTTTGCGCTGTCATTGGCTGTAGTGCGTCGATGCCATTGACGTAGTAGTCCACGCACTCACGACGCGCTTGCCGACATGTCCAGATATGTAGCATACTAGATATCTGGCAGACCTTGGCGAGGCATTGAAGAGTCACTTTGATCGCATCGTTGGTAGTTCACACATAGCGGCGAGTCACTTTGATTGCATCGTTGGTAGTTCACACATAGCGATCGAGTGCCGATGTGCGAGCCCCAAGTGAACGCCGATTTGCCTCCGATTTGGGGGTTTTGTTGGCAAGCTCCTGAATTTGTCGGCGAGCAGAAAAACAGGCTTAAAATCGTGTGGTGTTAACTTGGCTGAAACAAAACCACTGAAACCACTGGCAACTGGATTACACATATGAATCCAAGCAATACAACCCAGAGCACAGTAACTGCAATGTCAATATGATTTTAAATAATTTGCAAACATGCCAACAAAAACAACCTTGATTAGAATTGTTATTTGAAGAGGTACTAAAATTTCAGATTATTGTCAAATGAATAGGTTATATAAACTACTACACATTCACTGCAGCAATGCACTTTTCTGACGTAATTTGTACATTTTCCACAGCAATTATCACACCAGGAAATAGCTTTACTCTCAATTTGGCCTGCAAAGAACCATAGTAGGAACATCGCTACGCAATCATCGTCACAGGGGATATTATGTTAGGAGTGAAAAATACCTTTTAAACAGCCTGGTAGTTAAAAAGCTGTGAATAGATCTCATAATAATAACATATTTTAAACCCTGTTTAATCTGAACCTATAGATGATCAACACATCTTACATACCTGTCCAAACACTTCATCTGACGCAGATGAATCAGTCAAACTAATATACCTATTGTGTGAGCAAGACCTTGTCCGAAAACGTCAATAATGGAAGCTGACTGGAAGGCGTGTTTCTGATTAAGCACTTCATTTACATGATGGAGGGCCCATGTCTCCCTTCCCGAGAGAGAGAGAGAGAGAGAGAGAGAGAGAGAGAGAGAGAGAGAGAGAGAGAGAGAGAGAGAGAAGACATAAGGGCGATAGCACAATTCCACTAATCCTGATGTGCTAATCAAGTTCTGGGTTTAAACGTTGCTACAGGTGTCTCTTATATGTCTTCTAGTCTATTCTTGGACATCGTCTTTTACAGGACATAGGAAACAGCAAGTACACTAGCTTGCAAAACACAGGTTAGGTTTGTAGAGGTAAAAGGGGATGTTGACGTCAATGGTAATGCAAGTTCCTTGGCACACACACGCACACGCACACACCCACACACACAATGATAATGACTAGTTTCTGTATGCACATGCAGAATCAGATAATGCAAAATCAGAACAGTTGATGTTCTGTCATGGTTGTGATGTCCTTTTCAGTATGGCTTCATAAATGGAGCTTACGTTTAAGTTCCTCCAAATTAATTTGGATGATCAACGTCTCTAAGATTGTAGATGCTTTCCCACTCCTCAAAGCCATTTGCAAAGTACACTGGGCTTTAGCGTACAGCGTAACACTTTAACTCATTAACTCGATAAAATATGCACAAAGGCATTGCTATAAAATACTTAAATATAATTTTAGCAAGCCCTGACAAATACAGACACAAATACTGGCCTTGTTTCACACCCTCATTACCAAACCCGCCAACGCATCTTGTTCTGCAGTCAGAGACTCTGATGCCACCGTAAAGACAACAAAGTGCATACAAATGAAAGACCCCAAATCTCTTAAAAAATAAGTTTCAAAGACAGTCTCATCTTTGCTACACAGCAGAGAAAATATCTGCTCTGGTCCAGACATGCCAAGGGGACTGCACATAAAGAAGATGCGGGCATACACATTCCCAGCAGAACCCACAGAAAACATGCCATTGAAATAGTGAGGGAGATCAGACAGAGAGTCATTGTAGTCCTCCAGGGGTTTTATCATTAGCACTTACTACATTGAGACCGCAAATACCGGTAACCTACTAAATAGTATTTTATCGCAATATGATCGACTGTATCATCTATAGACAAGTCATACCACAAAAACAAGTGTCTGAATTATTTTGTCATTCTCAACACTTGCATGTTTGTTTGTTGTGCTCTCTAATTTCGCGGCCTTCTGTAATACACAGTCAAACACACAAAACAGACCATGTTATACATTCACTGCATGTCCTACACCCAACACCTCTAAACCACACCTTGGAGATTTATGTGGTATAGCTAAAGATGGAGGTGAAAGCTAAGGCCAGCGAATAGCACAGCTAACAGCGAATAGCTAGCAAGAACCTCAAATAAATATGTGGACTTACAGAGGTGAAGTTGTGAGCGCCGCAGGATTCTCCTCTGTACTTGCAAGAAAGCAGCATCTCGTCCAACTGGTGGCTGAGACGATCCATAAACTCCAAGTTGGTGCCTTCAAAGTTCCTGGGCGGTAGAAACAGCCTGAAGTCTGAGAGCTTCTTGAACCACGTGTGTCGGTCCTCCTGAAGCAGGTCCAAGATCATGGGCCTTACTGTCCGGTTGGCCAGCAGTAGACCCAGCCAGTGACCTGCGAAGTACAGGTCACTCTTGGTGAGTTTGTAGAGCCGGATGGGGTTGTTGTTGCAGATGGTGACTGTAGGGAAGGCAAGCTCCTTGGCCCACTCTGTGTGCATGCGAGTGTAGGTTGGGAAAGACAACCAGTGTAGCAGACGGTTGGAGGACCAGGACAGTAGCAGGCCCATGGAGGTGCACAGGGCCAGCATCCAGAAGGCCCTGTGACCAATCGAGCCGCCAGGGACACAGACGTGCCTGAGGCCATGCAGACGCGTCCTGGACAGCAGGGTGGAGGTTATCTGGGCCAGGCTGGGCTTGGCGGGACGTTGCCGGCGCCCTCTCCTGATCACTGCTGGGGAAGCCCGCTTGAGGCAGCGCCCGTCCAGAGCCATGGCTGCCCACAGCACTCCTATAGCCGCCGACAAGGCCTCGTTTCCATGCCAGGCCTCAGGGGCTGGGCTCCACATGTGGCTCCAGGCTAACAGGAATCCCACTGCTGTAATCCACTACTGGATGCACGCCTTTAGCCTTACCAATTCCTCAAATGCATGCGTCTCTGAATCGGCACAAACTCAACCGTGGGCGGTCTGATACAAAGTCGTTGTTTCTAGCGTTGGTTTCTTTTTGGCCCTGATTTCAACAGTGGCTGCTCATTAGTCCGTTTCTTTCTGTTCTATTCATTCCGCTTGCTCGTGCTCAGATCACTCCTGTCTCTCTAGTCAGCAGGAGAGTCAGCCATGCACATGTGCTCCAAGCAAGGTTGTTTTCTCTGTGAGTGACTCCAGAATCCACCACGGAGACAGCGGACAAGAGCGGATTAGACAGCGTGAGCAGGAGCCAGAAGAGGGGGAAAGGGAGGAAGAGGGAAAGGAGTGGTGAAAGTGAGACTAGAAGCTAGAACACACAGGAGAAAAAGCAAGAGCCATGGAAAGAAAGTCAAATGTGTGTAAAAATAAATAAATCACACAGATTAGAGCAGTGTGTCAAGAATGGAGCTTGTCTCCTCCGCCTTCCTGGTGTCCCTCTCTTCGGTCAAGATGTCAATCTGGACTCTTCAATACCTATCTTCTGCATGGGTCACACTGCTTAGCCCTGCGACACGGTGGCAATTCAATTCTCTCGCTGTTGATGTCACCGTCTTAGGGGCTTACTTTCCACCTTTTCAAATGCTTTGGAAGTCACTCCCTTACCTTTTCGTCCTCTCTCTCTCTCTATCCGCTGAGGTGCGATTGGCGGAGTTCTCCTGTGAGAGCAGCAATACACCCTTCCTCCCCACTCCTCACACACTCGATCAGCAGCTCACTTGGCCCGCGTCCACGGTCACATGACACAGAAAGCTTTGGTCTTCCATTGAGGAAAGCGCAGGTCTGCCTTGGAAAGTACACACTTTCAGTGATTACACGTGGCGTACCTGACCGGACTGGATGCGCTGTGATAACAGGAGGGCTGTCTCTTCTCTGTCGTCTCCTGTCCTCATCCCACTGGTCTTTCCCATGCTTCTTGCCTTCTTACAGTTTTTCTCCTCGCTGGGACGCGCAACGCTGACATCATTTCTCATGGTTCTCTTTTTTTTCAACCCTAGCTCTAAAAATAAACATCCTCCTCTCCAATTCAAAGACATCAACTTGCGCCGCCGCTTCTCCTCCTCTCCAGTTTGCCAGGGTGTCAATCAAACGCCGCTAAGTCCACCCTCCGCTGGACTCCCCCCCTCACCCTCTCCTCCTTCTGCTTTCCACTTAGCGCACGCTCCGCCACTCTCTGTCCGTGCCGTGGGCTCAACGTGTACTCTTCTCCCTCTGCCTTCCTCGCCGGCTTCACCCGGATCAGGCTGCTTTCGCGTGCGTTCCCGACTCTGAATGAGTTGCTCCCTCTCCCTGCGGTGATCTATCTCCTCCCCTCTGCGTAGGCAGCCTGGGATTTACTCTCTCTCTCTCTCTGCCCTGGTCTTCAGGCAGCATGTCCTCTCCGCGCACCTCTTCTCTTCCCCCTGCGCAGCGGATCCATGCGCACAGCCAGCGAGCCAGCCACTGAGGAGAGCGCCTGTTTCTCTCTCGTGCACACAGAGCTGACTGCCTGTCCTTCGCCCCCCTCTGTGCGTCGGCTGCTACTGCCACGACACACGGCTCCACAACTGAAGTGAGCCGCTGTGTGTGTGTGTGTGTGCATGCATGTATGGCTGTAATTGTCAGAAGTCGTGCACAATTACAGCATCTTTGAATATGAATTTGAATATAAATTTGAGTCTTTGAATATCCCTTTTGCATTATTAATGCACAACATGATCTCAAGACAATGTGTGAGCCACCTTCGAAAGCAGAGCCATTTAGATAATGGCGCAAGAGAATGTATGTAATTAATGAAGCATAGTGATCTTTACTAATAATCACAATGATTATCGCATTATGACTTTCCACAACATTACACCATATTCAACCATGTTGAGGGATTTTCTCCAAACAAGCTGAACTACCAGGCTTCCAAACAATGCATTTGATTTTACATTTGATGTTATGCATAATAACAGGAAACACATCAATAGCCTGAACGCAAACATGCACATAATAATGTAAGTAAGACAATGTGTGGAAAATATAAAGGAGCAGGACATTGTTATACATTCAATCTGATCAAGTCTGATTCCCAGTCAGTCTGAGTAAGTAGTTCAACAGCCCACGCTCACGCAACAGGCTTGTCTTGATACAAGCTTATATAACGTTTTTAAAATCAGCTAATTTGCATTTAAATTGGGAGTAAAACTCACTATTCTTTCCCCTATTGCAGATCTTAGGAAGGTGTTACTTTCATCTCTGAGATGAAAATAACATTTTTCTTTAATCATCATTCAATTCTTAATTTTAGATGTAAAATGCTCTCAGTTGCAGGGGGTTAGAACAATTGAAAATTATCTGGCATATTTACCCGTCAAAAGGACTATTCTGCAGACATGTTTTATGATGACAGTGTTTTTGTAACAAATACAAAGAGAGAGGTTGAATATCATGACCTATACTTTGTGCTGGCCCTGAAATGTTGGTCTGACAGCCCTCCTGCTGGCTTTTTGTTTGGTTTGTAACATAAATTATAACATACCTAACCCCCTGGCAGTTCCCTTTGAATGAATCTTCAGATGTGTGAGAAAAAAACTAAACGGAAAAACACTTTGGGCTCTTTTTGGTTCAATGAAAAACCAAGCCCACACATTAGCCGCAAGACGCTCTTCACACTGGTATGCTGAAATAATGTAAACACACACACACACACCCACACACACATGCCAGACCCGACCGAACCACGGCTGTTAAGAGTTAAACTGCCTTTGAGTCAGCCAACACCCAACACAACATATCCACAGCATAAATGTCAAGGGCATCCACGTACACACACACACACACACACACACACAAAACCAAACACACACACACACACACACTCTCTCTCTCTCTCCCTAATACCTATTCAAGAGAAGCACACACCCAGCCTACAGCCAGCATCAGAGGCAGGCCTTGTACAGCAGAATCCACAGACTGAATAATTAGCCCGGAGCCATTATGAGGGCTTCAGTCCAGCCATGCAGTCAGTGTGCTCAAAATCTGATTTGCAATTCTAAACAAGTCGGGTGTGTCTGTGATTAATTAGGGACATAGCATCCCCCAAAATATCTTATTCAATTACATTACCTCATCTCTTTGGCTACAATGGCACGATGTACACTTACTGTAACTGTACGAAACATATGCCAGCAGTCTGACTTAATGGCTGAATGCATGCAAGGATGCCTCTCCTAACCACTTAAGCTCAAACCAACCAAGCCATTCGGGACACTTGGGGTCAGGTTATGGGACCGCTCGTCACAATGCGTTTTCACATATATTTATCATATACAGTATATCACACATACACATCTTTCAAATTCATGAAAGAGTATGATTTTAAAGGATATAAATGCATGTTTTATGGCTCATTCAAACACCTTTTTTGTACTATTTCAGACAAATCAAGCATATGTAATAAAAATGTGTCAGACTTGTCAGACATTTTGTCTGTGGTTCATTAATATTGTTAGCATGTGCACTAAATTCATTCCTGCTTTACTGTAGAGTTGACTAAGTTTCTAGTTTGGTTTTTATAAACTGTACATATTTGAACACCTAAAACTAGCTGACCTTGTTAGCATGTCAAGATGTAACAAGTTTGTTTTGTTTTATCTCCACTGATCTGCCTACAGATGACAACTCTGCAGGTCCCTTCTTTGGCCTCGGATACACGTCGTTTCAATACAACTTTTATCATCCGATCACGTCAGGACGCATTAACTGTCGGATCTGGACACTCCCAGATCGAATATTGCTCACATTGTGATCCGATGAGCTACACCACATCCCAAGGTGGTCAGGCTCACATTCTAATCCGATTGCATAGGTGTGTGGACAGCAATCTGGGCACAATGTGGGAAGACTATGTCATTAAAACCACGCCCCATGCCTACACTGAGCCCACCAGGATTCTCCCAGTATGCATGCTAGGCATACGCTACTATGTGATATTTTGTACTTAAGATGGATGAAAATAAGTTGTGGGGTTTAACCGATGCCTGTTGGCGTAAGGTCAGATGCCACTGTCTAGGCTAAACTAAAACTGAATTGTCCTCAGTAAGGTAATGCATACACAGAGCGCTCGCCTCTGCTGCACTCTCAACAATACACATCTGGTGCAGGCCCTACCACTACATGTAAGGGATAATGCCAGACGAGGTGTCCATTAACATAAATTAATGGATGACGTGGAGGCGTCGCGGAGGGCGGTTACTTCCGCGAAGTCCATTAATTTATGTTAATGGACACCTCGAAGGGCATTATCCCGCTTATACCATGGTCACTTGCCAAAGAAAATAAATTAAGACCATTAATTAATATTTGCATGCGTTTTACAATCAAAATGTAAAGTTTTTCACAAGCCATAATTTAGTTTCCCTGGTAACGCCTGAGGGTCTGACTAATACCTGGAACAATCATTACCCTCCCGTAAGGTTCTTATGCAACGGAAACGTTGTTCACTCCTCCAGTAAATAGGACGGACCTTAGATACGACTTGGCAATGGGAGGTATTCTAGTCCGCTCAGCTATGAGTCAGAGAGCTAACGTTATGCATTGTACATAACTGTAATTTGAAATTCGTCCCAGCCTTTATACCACAGATACTATAGGGTCTATAGCAGCGGTCCCCAACCTTTTTTGCGCCACGGACCGGCTTAATGTCAGACAAATTTTCACGGACCGGCCTTTAAGGTGTGGCGGATAAATACAACAAAATAAAATGACAAGACCATGGTATTTTGTAAATATAATAATAAAAAGCCTGAATCCACTGTGTACTTGTATGTAACTTTATTAGCAGCGTCCTCCTGACATTTTTTTTTTTTTTGCGTCCTCCTGACATCCACCAACAACAATAATAATAACATAATAATAACAATAACAACCTCTCTGCCTCGCGCTCTCTGGTCGCTTTGGTAACACTTAAACATACCTTCAAAATACAACATAAAACATATGAAGTTCATGAAAAATACAACTCACCATAACGCTAAATTAATGAGAGCCCTGAGCTTGTTTCTCTGCAATGAGACGGTCCCATCTCGGGGTGATGGGAGACAAAGACACCCGGAGTGTGTTGCTTATGTCCAGTCTATTTCGTGATTTTGTTTTGGTTGCTGTGACTGCAGAAAACCCCGCTTCACACAGATATGATGTCGGAAATGGCAACAGGGTTTTCAGAGCTGCTGTGGCAATCTCGGGGTATTCTGCCATGACTTTTATCCAGAATACCGGCAGAGTTGATGTCTCGAACATCCTTTTCAGGCCGCCGTCATTTGCGATCTCCAGCAGCTGATCTTCTTCTTGCGCGGACATGCTGGATTCGCCCGGTTTGTTGACAAATGGGTCGCGGATCCATTCCTTTTCAGTTCGTGGGTCTTTTGCGGTTGGGAAGTAGCGCTCGAACTCTTTTGAAAGCGAAGACAGGTGATCGTGCACCAGCTGGGAGAATGACTGCTCCGGCTGAGTCTCCTCCAAAATCCCCGCCAATGTTTGAAACATGTCAAATGTGCCTCTGTTCACACGTCGTCTCCACAAATCCAGTTTGGCTTTAAATGCAGCTACTTTATCTGCCAACTTGAAGACTGTTGTCATTTTCCCCTGAAGAGACAGATTGAGTTCATTGAGCTGGCTAAATATGTCGCACAAGTAAGCCAGTTTTGCGACCCACTCCTCATCACTGAAATGTGCTGCCAGCGGTGACTTTTTTTCTAAGAGAAATCTTTGCAGCGGCTCTCGTAATTCATACACTCTGGCCAGCGATCTCCCTCGGGATAACCATCTTATTTCTGTGTATAACAGAAGGCGTCTGTGCTCCGCGTTCATCTCCTCACAAAGTTGCTCGAATAGGCGTGAGTTAAGTGCGTGTGCTTTGATGTGGTTGATAACTTTAACAACATCATTCAATACGCTGTGAAGTTCCGGTGGCATTTTTCGGCTCGCCAGCATCTCTCTGTGTATGACACAATGTGTAGATTCACATTCAGGTGCAACCTCCTTAATCCGAGTAGTTAAACCAGACAGCCGTCCGGTCATGGCAGCAGCTCCGTCTGTGCATATGCCGACACAAAAAGACCATTTAAGTTTTCCTGATACGTAATTATCCAGCGTCTTAAATAGTTCTGCGGCTGTGGTTTTGGTTGTCAACGATAGTGCACACAACACATCCTCATGCACATCCTCCTGATAAAGGTATCGCACATAAACAAGCAGTATTGCCCTGTTGTCCACATCTGTTGACTCGTCAACCTGCAGTGCGTACCACGGTGATGTATTAATCCTCTCCAACAACTGTGTCTCAATGTCCTCTGCTATTTCCTCGATGCGCCGCGTGACGGTGCTAGCTGACAGAGGGACCTTTGCTATCTTTTTAACCGCAGCCTCCCCCAAAAGTTCACCGCAAATGTCTTTAGTAGCCGGAAGAATCAATTCTTCACCAATCGTGAATGGTTTTTTAGCCTTAGCTATTCGGTTAGCCACCAAGTAGGATGCTCTCAGTGCACTTGCATTTGTTGTTGCAGAGGCCCTCAGTAATTGCTTCTGTCCTTCTTGTTCCTGCTTTTTTCTTTCAAAGTACTCCAAAGGCTTGTTTTTTAAAGCAGGGTGCTTAGTCTCTAAGTGGCGAAGCAGTTTTGAAGGCTTCATTGCCTCATTGGAGAGCCGGTCACCACATATTATGCACAGCGGGCTTGGTGCGTGGGAATCACCTGTAGCGATAAATCCATATTTTAAGTAGGTCTCCTGGTACTGTCTGTTAAATGCAGCTTTCTTTTTCTTGGTGGGTATAGGCTCTTCTTCTGTCTCCTCACTGGCCCTTTTCCCCTTTGCAAAGAAACTTTCCAAAGACGTCTGTTTTTTACTCATCTTTCTAGCTTGTGAGTTTCTAGCTTGTGAGTTAGCGCGACCGTTAATATTTAATATTAGCGCTAACCGTTAATGTATCACGTGACCACAATATTGACATGTGTCAATCGCATAGGTCAAGCGGTGTCAAGAGTGGGTCACGTGCGTGAGTCATAGACGGATGTAACGGGGAGAATTCGGAGAATTTTTCAAAATAAAAGATTGTTCAGACTCGAATAATAAATAAAACGGAAATAATGAAAGTTATTTATTCTTTCTGTGCGGCCCGGTACTTAACGACCCACGGACCGGTACCGGTCCGGGGCCCGGGGGTTGGGGACCACTGGTCTATAGCATATAACCGTGTTATTACAGTTTAATGCATTTTTCACAATTTACCAGCTGTCGTTTTGACGACTAATCACCGCGCCATTCGTTTCAATGGGAATCGCAACGGTCTAACATAAAGTGTACATATTTATAATTTGAAATTTGTCCCAGCCTTTATACCACAGATACTAGAGGGTCTATAGCAGGGGTCGGGAACCTATGGCTCGCGAGCCACATGTGGCTCTTTTGCCGACGGCCGGGGCTCTCGGACGAAATTAGTTGAGGGGGGGAAAAAATGTAATCAAGGAATCAGACTAGGTCTACCCTAATATAATGCTAAAATAACAGTCGATACTAGGGGAGAGCTGTGTCGATTGAAACACGTCATTACATTCGGAGAAAACCGTATTTTTTTTAATCAACCCGACTCTCCCAACACGCACACACACACGCACGCACGCTGGCCCTATAATGACAAGGCTTCGTGGCAAATAGGCAGTTACAGTCTATCTGAGTAATGTGCGGGATGCGCGTAACACACCCCGGTCCGAAGACCGACCGGGGGGGAGAGGGGGCGCGTAACACACCCCGGTCCGAAGACCGTCCGGGGGGGGGGGGGGGGGGGGGGGCGCGATCGTAACACACCGCCTCCGGTTGGGCCAAATTACTTTATTTTTAATTTTTATGACAGTCCTGGGCCGGCCCAAAGATGTGCGTCGGCCCCGATGGCCAGTCCACCCCTGGCGCTAATCAAAATGTTAAAAAGGAAAAAGCCCGAAAAGAAAGTCCGCAACTTTCAGCCCGATTGGACAGATTGCGTTCGTGGAAAGAGCTGGGAGTGCGATCTGTCTGTTATGTAATGAGAAAATTGCGTCCATGAAACGATCAGTGGCGTAACTATCGACGGTGCAACCGGGGCCCAGGGGGAGAGCCCCCCCCCGGCAACAATCGCGCCGGGGCCTATCATCATGTTGTTACGCCAGTGGAAACGATGCAATGTTAACCGCCACTTCGACACTCACCATGCACAATTTGCAGCAACATATCCTATGTAAGTTAAATATCCAAACTTTTGCTTGTAACCGTCTTCATGTGGCTCTTCTGAGATTTTTTTTTTTTTTGTAAAAGTGGCTCTCAAGGCAAAAAAGGTTCCCGACCCCTGGTCTATAGCATATAACCACGTTTTCTGATTACAGTTTAATGCATTGTTCACAATTTACCAGCTCTCATTTTGAAGGCTGAACAGACAATTTGACTGGAACTACTTAGTAGGTGTCCATATATCAGGGATTATTGGTCACCCTGCAGCCAATCAGAATCGAGTATTCCCTCTCCGTTGCCATGGTTACCATCTAGCGTTTGAGCCAGCGCAATAATCTAACTGTCATCAGGCAATTTGACCTGAACGTCTTTCCTAGGTGTACATTAACACTTTTTAACGTACACCCTCCAGCCAATCAGAATCGAGTATTCACCCAGACCATGGTATAAAACCATTTTAATGTTTTCACCAGCATGAACAACATATGGGCTTCTCTTCCAGCCAGCGCCATTTTCAGCAGATTTATTTACCCAGGATCTATTTTTGCGGGAAAGTGAAATCTGAACACAGATCCAGCCACAGAGTTTGCATTCAAGTGTCAAGTGTGGATATCAGAACTGTGTTCCGATTTGGCGTATCCGATCACACGTGTTACCAAGGCCTTTCTTTTGTGTTGTTTGTAACATGCTGTCATTTTAGCAAAGCAGAAAGAATAACTCGTCTCCGTGCAGAGGGGGATCTGTGTTGTTAGCCGCAGTCGCTATCGATGAATAGGCTTTATTTGAGCAACAAGACATTTCTAGTTTTATTCATTTGTTTTGTTTCATTTACTACATGTGCAATGTAATGGAAAAAAAAAACATGCAAAGAAAGAGTTTTAGACAAGCATGTTTTATAGAGAATTGCATCGTGTTTACTGTGCTCCAGTGTTCTGCTGGAGGTAACAGTGTAAACATGCTAAACCTCACACTCCCTGGTGGAGGCACGAAAAATGAAGACTTTTTTGTAATATAGGCAGATAACCAAAAAAATGCAGTCTTCTGTCTATACAACGGGACGAGGATGGTCATAGAAATAGCACAAACTGAACCGTCTTCCTACTGTCAGTTTGGTTTTATCTCAGCGGCCCAGTAGTTACCCTAACCCTCTCCTGTAAATAAATACACCACTTGACTCGCAGCCATGGGACTGAGATTGGAATCCATGCTCTTGGTTCACCTGGCGGTCTGACCTTTGGAAACCAATATCCCCAGAATATATCTGGGATGGGGACACAGGAGAGTGTTACTTCAACTGCTTGATTTACATTTGCAACTGAAATAATGAAACTAATGTGCAGTTCTTCTAACTCAACCCCAATTTTTTTTACCACTTCACCATTTGAAATTGATTCTGTTTTTAGAAAATTAAAAATGGGCTGCCAGGGTGGTTAGGATTAGCATGTTTTTGAGAAGAACGTGTTCAACGTAAAGGCCACAATCAGACTGAACTGTAAAATGTCAAATATCAGTGTCTGACTTGGATAACCTACAATTGAATATTCTACTGTACAGTGAACATGCCTCAACTTAGAACTGCTATAGACACTGTATGCATCTTATGCTATTAGATGCTTTGACAGCCTGGTTCTAAATACACCCACCATTTGCTGAACGTAAAGTAATTAATAATAAATTAATGGCATTCAAGTTTCAATGTGGATGTGCTCATAAGGTCGACAATGAAGAAGAAACAAAAATATCTGCTCATCTGAAATGGCAGGCATCACCCTATGCTTTGTCTATTGTAATAATTCCATAGCAGGTGCAGCCCACTGGTGATTCCACAGATCACTGAAGTGTGACAGACATTGTTCAAACATGGGATTCAGGTTCCACCTGTTCCCTCAAGATCATTGGGGTACAAAATAAATATGGCAAAAATGAACCATGTTTATTTCGTTTCATATTCATTTTGTATGTGCCAGTATTACCCTACGTTTGAAAATACCCCCAACAATTAGAGCAAGTCAACATTGCAATTTTTGTTATCATGATATATCTCCAGTATATGCATACATACTGGAGATATATCATGATAACAACAATATTATATATATATATATATATATATATATATATATATATATATATATATATATATATATATTAGTGGTGGGCCGTTATCGGCGTTAACACGCTGCGATAACGCAAGACTCTTATCGCGCGATAAAAAAATGATCGCCGTTAATCTATTCTCAAAGTTGGGTTGGGAGCTGGGTCTATACCGGATTTCCACCAAGGAAGGTAAGCGCTGCGGAACAGCTGCGTCCTCTGCCCGGCAACCTCCCCCCGTCGGTCGTAGGTCTGGGCAGTGGCGCCTTAATGCACGGGCTTACCTGGGCTTCAGCCCGGGACCTCGGCCAATCAGGGGCCTCTTAAAAATTATATATTTAAAAAAAGATGATAAACGTCCGTATTCGCAGTGTCATTACTGACAATCGCGAACCCCCCCGTCAACAATCGCGCACCCCCCCCCCCCCCCCGGCAACAATCGCGCACCTCTCCCCCTCCGGTCAACAATCGCGCACCTCCCCCCCCCCCCACCCCACCGTCATCAATCGCGTAGACTTATTTTTAGTCATTATTTAGGTAGCACACGCATATTATGAATGCCTTCGACAGAATTCAAATGAGCCATTTTAATCTAGATGAATCTAGATTAATTCCAAGATTACAGTTAGATTAATCTAGATTAAAGAAATTAATCTATGCCCACCACTAATATATATATATATATATATATATATATATATATATATATATATATATATATATATGTATATATATATATATATATATATATATATATATATATATATATATAATATCCAATCTCAGTCCCATGGCTGCGAGTATGTGTTACCATGCTGCTGTGCAAATGTGACTGTGAATAATGTGTGTTCAGTTTCAAGCGAATTGAAGCCAACTTTCCTGTTGTCTGTGCCATGAAAAAAAGATTTAACAATGCTACTATCCACCTTCAGGAATGGAGCGAGAGACAGCAGCGGTTGCCACAATGGTTCTGCTTAATGACACCATTAGTACGATCAATCCAGAAAGTAATTTGCATGAGCTGGGTCCATTAGTCAGAGGCGCTGTCTGGATTAGACAGGGTTCCAGTCCACCAATGAGCTCACAAGTTCACAAGCCGGGCCAAGAAACAATGCACACTATTGTGATCCAGTTCAGCTTCACAATTTGTGGCCAAACATGTGTGTGTGTGTGTATGTTTGCTTCTGTTGTCCCTTCAAGTTATCGGACTTGTAGATTAAAGAATGAAATGCTCAAATTATAATTTTCTCTAAGAAACTGGAATTCCATTATTGTGGTGATTGACTTTTAGTGGTATATTGTAACTAGTGTTGCACCGATACCATTTTTTGGTCCCCGATACCGATACCGATACCCGGCTGTGCAGTATCGGCCGATACCGATACCATACCGATACCACGCCGGAAAAAAAAAAAAATATATATATATATATATATACACAAGCTTTTTTTCTTCTAATACTAAAGAACTGCATACTCACTCGGATGTAAAATCATTGCTATCATGGCTTAATTACTAGTATAATTAGATAATATAGTATAACTAGAGATAATTACTAGTATGTAGCGGGGGGGGGGGGGGGGGGGGGGGGGGGGGGGGGGGGGGGGGGAATCGGGGAGAAGCTTAACTCGTCGTCTGTGATGCGGTCACTGTCTGTCCATTTGAGCGATCTCCCGCCTGTGAGCAAGACGCGTCTCCCTCTCTCTCCTGCTTTTTCCCCTCTTCTCCTTGTTTGTGTCCGCATGGCACCCCGGGGAGCGGGGGGGGCATGGGTGGTGACCGGGTGCGTCGCACCGGCAGGCGGACCCGCTCACTGAGTTTCCCCGCACCGGCGCGTCCGCAGGCGGAACAACTTTTCTGTGCGCCGCGCGGCTGAACCGCGCGCCCTCCGCGTCTCCGGTGCTTTTTTTTCTTGCTTTTTTTTGGTACTTTGTCGTCGTCGCTTGTCGGTCGGTCAACATGCGCGGCCGGAGTGGGCCAATAGGATAGCTGCTTGGCACGGCATGCACTGAACACGTGTGATCACACGCAGCATTGAGTGAAGGGAGAGAAAGACGCAAAGCGCTGCGTTCCAAGTTTCATATTAGTATATGTAAATGGCATCGGCGCATTATTTGTTCGTACTCGCCGATACCGATGCCAGCATTTTAGCGCGGTATCGGGGCCCCTCCCGATACTAGTATCGGTATCGGTGCAACACTAATTGTAACCAAATGTCGAATGGTAAAAAAAGACAAATTAGTTTAGCTGGGTGCAGGTACAGGTTCTTTAGTCCTAGAATGGTTCAGGTCCTACTTAGAGGAGCGGAGTTATTTTGTGACCATTGGAAGTTATGAATCCAATCGAATGGCTATGACATGTGGAGTTCCTCAGGGGTCAGTTCTTGGACCCCTTCTGTTCAGTCTATATATGCTGCCTTTGGGTCAAGTTCTGCAGAACTCTAATATAGATTATCACAGTTATGCAGATGACATGCAGATATACATAGCACTGTCCTCAGATGACTACAGTCCAATACAGTCATTGTGTCACTGTTTAGAGCAAGTAACAAATTGGATGAACCAAAATTTCCTTCACTTAAATCAGGACAAAACTGAGGTAATTGTTTTTGGCAATAAAGAGAAGAGGACTGCCGTCAGTAAACATCTCGAGTCACTCTCTCTAAAAACTAGGGACCAAGTCAGAAACCTTGGCGTGCTGATAGACTCAGATTTGACCTTCAGCAGTCATATCAAATCCATCACCAAAACAGCCTTATATCATCTTAAGAACATATCCAGAGTGAAGGGTTTTATGTCTCAAACAGACCAGGAGAAGTTGATTCATGCTTTTATCTCCAGTAGACTCGACTACTGTAACGGCCTTCTGACTGGACTCCCACAAAAAAGCATTAAACAACTGCAGCTCATTCAGAATGCTGCAGCTCGAGTTTTAACCAGAACAAAGAGATCAGAGCACATTACTCCAGTCCTAAAGTCTTTACACTGGCTCCCAGTCAGCTATAGAATAGACTTTAAAGTTCTGCTACTGGTCTACAAATCACTGAATGGTTTAGGTCCAGAATACATGAATGACATCTTAGTAGAATACAAACCCAGTAGGGCTCTGAGATCTACTGACTTAGGTCAGATAGTGGGGGGGGCAAGAGACTCATTGGGGGTGCTTGGGCCCAGTTTTTCCCTGGGAAATTGGTGATTTTTGGGAATCCATTTTTTAGTTGGTGAAAAGAGATTGCTCCGGCACAGTAGAGTAAATACTCCCAATGAATAAAACATGAGCTCAAATTATACTTCTGGTATGGCTCGACTGGAACAGATTTCTTATTTGCATTTTATTTGAAAGCCTGTACCCATTGTATCCCTTTATTGGCACGATTATCCATTTATACGAAGTGTCTGGTGGAAAATCAAGTATATATGCTGGAACTGGCATAACACTATAACACCAAGATCCAATAATTCCAACAGATTTATCACATGTCACGAACACCTCTTTCCAGAGAACATTTCATGTTGAGATTAGGATGTGTCAAATATTCCCTTGGTCGTTAATATGTAAATGTGACAGACTTACACATAAAAAAACATCGGAAATGTTCACTTTAAATGGATAATTTTGTCCTGCATCTTTTGAGCAACCTGCAGATATAATCTTTTCTATTATTTATTTGGTTAGATATTAGTTATTTCATCCTACTCTTTGTTGACAATCGCTGTCATTTGCTGTCGCAAACATCACATTCATTACACAAAACAATATATCACCACAAATAATCCCTGCCAAGATAACAGCTTACATATCTTCCTCTGGGTAAAATACAGTTGTTT